>JADRCD010193431.1:58425-83178 GCA_019843815.1 Montemys delectorum
CACACACACACACACACACACACACACACACACACACACACACACACGTCAGTAACACAGCAGATCACAAGCGGCCTATAAGCACATGGGAGGAATCTAGCATCAGCAACACTAGGGCATGACAGCAGCAGCACCAGGACACACGGCTTGCCCAGCCTAGTGTGACTATGACAGCAAAGAGCATGGAGAAAACAGGGCACTTGTGTGTGGCAGAGGCACTGGAAAACTGCTTTCTAGAAAGCAGTCTGGTTACTCCCTAAACACTGAGCAAGAGACTCTGTAGGATCTGGCGATTCCAGCCCTTGGTCTAGCCAAGAGAAACAAGAACTTGCACCCACAAAAAAGCTGTACACAGCATTCCCAGTAAGCTACTCACATGAGCCATAGTGGAAATAGTTCACTAATGAACGGCAAAATAAAATCTGGCCTGGCTATCCACTGGATATTACTCAGCCAGAAAAAGGAATGTAATAGGGTAGGTAGCAAGATGGGGGGAGGGACTTGCTGCCAAGTCTGATAATCTGGTGAAAGGAGAAAACCAGCTCCCACAGGCTGTGTCCTCTGAGTCCCACATGACCTCTGTGGCATGCTCATGACTATACTAATACCCACCCCCAACAAAAAATGTGCCAAGTGGCACAGGTCTTTAATCCCAGCACTCAGGGGAGGCGGAGGCAGACTGATCTCAACTGATCTCTGTGAGTTCAAGGCCAACCTGGACTATGTAGCAAGTCCCAGGCCAGTTTAAGTTACATACCCTGACTCTAAATAAATGGAAAAATTGTTTTTAATTTCTAAAAAAAAAAAATGAAGCACTGAAAGATGCTGCCACATGAATGGATCTTAATCATGTGATACAAACAGGCAATGCCAGACACAAACCACCACACAACATCTGACTCTACTGACATGAAATGTCCAGAGCAGTTAAGCCATGGAG
Source organism: Montemys delectorum (assembly GCA_019843815.1). Taxonomy (NCBI): domain Eukaryota; kingdom Metazoa; phylum Chordata; class Mammalia; order Rodentia; family Muridae; genus Montemys; species Montemys delectorum. Next base: position 59,366 of record JADRCD010193431.1, read on the forward strand.
ACAGGGGATTTGTGGGTACCCAGGCTGAAAGGATAATGGTAGAGGGACCAAAAGACTGGAGTGATTATAAGGGATGCAGGGTATCTTCCGGGAGTGATAAAGTGTTCTGGCCAACAGTAATAGTTGTGTAAACTTGTGACTATACCAACGTCTGCCAAAGCACCAACTCTGTAAGGGTTTAAAAGTGGTAGCTATGAGATGGAGGGAATGATGTTGGTTTCACTAAGAGGAGTGGCTAAGTGCCCAGAGCAGATGGTCACTGCATGATGCACAGAGGACTTGGGTTCTGCGCATAGGTGGGGAATGCACAGCCATCACACGTAGTTAACAGTAAAGGGAGGAGGCCTGTCCCTTTGACTCCCTCAAGAGTTGAAGGAGGGAAATCTAGGTGGAAGTAGGAGGCAAAGGAAAGCAGGGAAGGTAGCTTAGTGAACAACAGCAGTCAGTGCCTCTTATAAAATCACATCTAAAGACCTGACTGCAGTGGGGGGATACGTGGACAGTTAACCAATGCTATACATCCAAGGACATATACAGCCCTGCTACAGCCCAGAACATAGTAGAGGGCTACAAATACCTGGATTCTGTTGAAGATTGTCAGCTTGGACTTCATGTCTCTGGGTGGATCTGCCAGAGGCCCAGCCGATGAAAAGGAGGCCATGGCTACCTGGCTGGGAGAAGCTGCACAGCATACGTCCATCTTCACTTTCTCCTTCCGGAAACCTGAGAATCTCTGGGCTCTGGGGTGCCCTGAGAAGAGCCTGTAGCCTCCGCCTCGGGGGCAGGCTGGGCCCTTCTCACCTCTCATAGCCCCTGAACCCAGGCCATTCTCCCCTTGCCCCTGTTTTCCAAGCAGCTGGGTTGCAGCTGGCTCATCTCCACTTGACTGGGACTGCCTTGAGCCTGCACTGGGGATAATGTCCCCCAGGTCCAAGGCCCCTTTGGCCAATGAAGAGCTGTCTGGATTCCGGGAGGGGTGCAGAGCTGGCCCTGTGAGGGATGGTGGTGCAGAGGCCACTTTGGGGCCTGCTTTTGTGTCTCGCCTAGGGCCACCAGGAGATGTTTCTCTGGACACTGCAGGCATGGTTTTCCTCCTGCGGACTGGGGATCCTTCTGGCTCGGAGTGTCCAGGGCCTATCTGGAAAGAGTCTACAGTGGGTACTGGTGGCAGAGTTTGTGGTGGCCATGGCCCCTGCAATGGCTTCAGAGTGGACTGCTTGCCCTCAGGCCCTGGTCTCTGGGCTGAGGCTGTAGCCACCTGGGTATGTGAGAAGATCCGCTGGGACTTGGCAATCATCTGGAGCACCTGCATCTGCTCATGGCTTACCAGAGACTCCTGTGACTTCATGAACAGCTGCCGGAAGAGGGGTGTGGCATCTGAGGGAAGCCCACCTGGGTTCTGTGCTTCCTGGAGCCCAAGCTCGGTGGGGCTCTGCCATGGGAGTGACTCACAGTCGGGTTTGCACTTTTTGGGAGCCCAGGTTTCATCTTCCCCAGCTGCCTGCCGGACGTCACTGGAGGCCTCACCAGGGGCCTTTAGGAGTGCAGGAGGAAATGGCAGCAGGTCCTCCTGGCTGGTGCCCAGGCTGGGTGAAGGCTCCACTGAGGTTGGGGTGCTGCTGGGCCCAGAGCCTCCCTCAGAGCCCTCCCGGGAGGCCACTGCAGGGGGCTTGTGGACCATAAACACATTGCTGCCCTTGTTCTTGGGACAGCCAGGCAGGTTCCGGAGCCACTGGAAGTTGTGGCTGGAAGGCTGGGATCCTGAGGGGACAGAGTGGCCTCTGAAGAGAGGCAGGCAGGCAGGCAGAGAGCTGCCCTCTGGCCAGCCCTCCAGGGAGGATGGCCGTTGAAGCCGTGGAGACTCTGACTCCAATTCTGACTCTGGTGGATCGGGGACACCGTTCTCAGCTGCCCTTGACTGGACAGCTGTGAACACTTCAGTGGCAGCTTCCTTCCGTGGGGGATGAGTTTCCTCAGGAATCTCAGAGCCCAGGGTTCCAGGGGCCACTGGGGTGCTGGTTGGTGTACATGATGATGACCCCAGTGAGGTGGGGCAAGCACAGGCTGAGCCTCTTGCTTCAGTATCAGAAGGCCCCACTGCTGGGCCAGGAGAAGGAATCTTCTGGTGGACGATGCTGCTCACAATACAGCGAAGGAGGTCTCTGTTGGGCAAGACAGAGCCAGGGGACCTAGCTTCTGGGGGCCCCAGGGACCTCAGGCCACTGGGTGGAGGCTGGTTGGCCACATCATGGTTGTGGGTCGGGTCCCCATAGGCCTCGTCTTCTGGTGGAGCCTCCTTCAGGATGCATACTCCATGCTGGACTTCATAGTGGCGGCGCAGTGAGCGGTAGTCACAGTAGCTCTTGCTGCAACCTTGCTCGATGCACACGAAGGGCTTGGTCTTCTGGTGGGTGAGCATGTGCCCAGTCCTGTAGTGAGACATGGAAGGAAGGTCACCAGGAAGGCCCCACACCTCAATACAGGAAGTGCTTGGGTCCCCTACTTTGTCTAACAAACTGGGGAGGGGGCTCACTTCTCTGCCCTCATCACTAACAAACACTGAAATCCCATGGAAGCCAGATTAGGTTTCCCCAGAGTGGGTTCACAAAAGACAACAGTTTTCTAGAAGTAAGGTCTGGGGACCTGGGCACAACAGGGATGTGTTAGAGCATGCATGCATGCACATGCACAAACATCACTTTGGAGGTTTACAAAGCATTGGGTGTGTGGGTCATCTTTAACCTTTGCTTTCATATAGCTCCACCAGCATTCCTGAGAAGCAGAGCTCTGTAGAACCCATTTGAGGAGATGTCAATCTGCGACTATCACAGTACTGTCTATGGGGACAGCTTCCCGGAACAGCTCCCCCTTCAGCCAAGAAACTAACTTATAGAGAGTTAATAAAACCCTCCTAGAGCCAAAAGGCAGTGTGTCAATAATCTGTGGAAGTGTAAATACATATAAATATATGTTGTGCCTACTCCTGCTTATGTGGACAATAACAGAGTGAACAATGAGCCCTTACCCTTGGGGTCCTAACAGTGTAGCTTTGGACAATGCCAGTGCATGTGGCTGGGATGTTTTAATGACTACTGTCTTTCTATAGAGAGTGTCCATGATCTTGTGACAGAAGGACTCAAAAGACCTAAGCACTAGTCCTAGAAGAAAATGACCTTTGCCTAAGGTGAAGCTGGGCCAGTGGGTGAAGAGAGAGGTAGACTTAGCACCCCACCCTTAGCTAGGCGTTGTCCTCTCCAACTCTTGAGCCTCACAGCAACAGACATTAAGAACAAGGGAACCTTGCTCTAAGCCTGTATACAGTACTTTTTTTTGAGGGGGTGGTGCATGGTAGACCTGTTGTCCATAGACACCTGCTAGGGACTTAGGGCATCTCTTTACCAAGTTAGCCGACTTCATTTGTACTGTTTTATTTTGTTTTCTCATATAACCCAGGTGGGCTTCAAACTTGTAATGTATGTAGTTGAGGCTGGCCTTAGACTCTCGCTCCTCCTGCCTCTACCTCCTCAGTGTGCCATCATGCCTGGTAACTCATCATTTATAAACCACAAGAGTCATGTCTGCAAATAGAGACAGGGATTTCCTCACTGGTGTAAATTTGGAGGCTCAGTAAAGAGGCTGCCCCCAAAACAGTAGCAGTGTGAAGAGAACAGAGTCCACACTGGAGTACAGGGGACACACATCTGACAAGCACAGAAGTGGGAACTCAACAGAGGACCAGATGGGTGGATGAGAGGGTAGGAGAGGACAGGGGCATGCCCCCTGCCCTTCTCCTGGCCAGACTCTTGACATACAGGTGGTCCTGCCGCTTGAAGGCCTTGCTGCAGACTTTGCACACGTGTTTTCTCTCCTGGCTGTGCGTCAGGTAATGCTTGCTCAGGGAACTGGCGCTGCTGAACACTTTCCCACACAGGCTGCAGTCCAGGAGTGGATTCTGAGGGGAACTGTGCTGCCGCTTGCCTTTCCTTGTACTCCCAGTGGCCCTGCCTCCTTCATCAGCCTCTTTAGGCACCTTGAGTGCGCCCAGCCCCAGGTCTAAACAAAGGGAGAAAGCACAGGTTATGTCAAGATAGGATTGGGAAGTGCTAAAGCAATATAGACCCGCAGCACAGAGCCCTGTCCGAGTTGTCTGAGACTCCTCCACCTCAGAGGCTCTGCATGGCCAGAAGACAAGGCTTAGCTAGAAGGAAACTGAGGTCTAGAGCAGGCCCTATCTATAGGACTGCACTGGGTCTTAGTGCAAGATGTGGAGGTATGGAGATAGCATCAGGTTGAGCTTCTAGGGCAGCAGTATGATAAGACAAGTAGGAGTAGAAGCCAACCTACCACACAATGTCTATCTAGAGATGCATTCATTATCCAAACCAAAAGCACTTGCCGTCTTGCTTTGCTCTTAGGTTCTTACCTGGTGATCAACAGCAATGTGGAAGTAAGCTGAATAAACCCTTTCCTCCCCAATTTGCTTCTTGGTCATGAATAGAAACCCTGACTAAGACACAGCCTATTTAAAAAACAGAATTATCAGCTAGGCAGTGGTGTCACATGCCTTTAATCCCAGCCCTTGGGAGGCAAAGGCAGGTGGATTTCTGAGTTCGAGGCTAGCCTGGTCTACAGAGTGAGTTCCAGGACAGCCAGGGCTACACAGAGAAACCCTGTCTCAAAAAACAAAAACAAAAACAAAAACAAAAAAAAAAAAAGAAAAGAAAGAAAAAATAAGTAAATTTAAAAGAAACAATTTAAAAGATTGGGGTTCAATGCCAGAGAGATGGGCAGGTTTTATTTCTCTTACCCCTGTGTGTATCTGAAATTACCACATTTTCTGTATTGCTTGATAAAATGTTAGCTATTTTTATGAATTATGCCTCCTGAGGGGTAGGTGAAGGAATTGGAGACATTCGGGTGGGGGAGGGGTGTGTTCAACTATTAGAAAGGCCAGTGTGTGGAGAAAGAACAGATAGCCTGTGTTTTGTTTCAGGAGGACAGAGAGAGGCTTGGGACAAGAAAACTGCAGGGAGAAAAATCACCTTGGCAAGTAACTGAACAAAGAACTCTGAAAGTATAAACAAGATAAAGCCAGGCTCCCTCGGGGACGGGCCTCAGCCTTGCTGGGGTGCTTTAAGTATACCTTAAAGCAATGGCAAGCCTAGAAAATGGACTACATCAAAACAAAACTGACAAGGACATAGAAACAGGCAAAGCTATTGGCCTAGACAGCCACCTGAGTTTTCTAGAAAGCAGTGTCATGAAGCTAAAAAATTGTGAGCCGGAATGTTCAGTGAACCAATCCAAAAGGAAATTCAGTATATAAAAAGCTGCTCTCTCCAGGACTTGGAGAGAGTGATCACTGGCTGCTCTTGCAAAGAGCCAGAGTCCAGTTCCCAGCACTCATATCAGGCAGCTCTCAACTGCCCATAACTCCAGCTCCAGGGGATCCAATGCTTGCTCTGTCCTCCACAGACACCTACATATATGTAGAATACACACCCACAGAATTCATCCATACACATAAATAAAATATTTTTAAAGCTGTTAATAGAAACCCTTTTACAATCCAAAAAGATTATGGTATGACAACACATTAGAACATCTATGCCAATAGCCATCAGTCCACTCTCACATAAGAATCCAAATATACCAAGCTTTTAAAGCAACAAACATAATCATATCATTATGTGTGTGAGTATATTGTTGGAGATTGGAACTCAGAGCCTTTAATGTGTACTAACTATAAAAAAAAACATATATTTGAGCAATTTCACCCATGAATTTGGAGATTTCTGAGGTAAGACCTATTGGTTCACACCTGTAATCTCAGCTAAGGCAAGAGAACTGCTGAGTTCAAGCCAGTCTGGGACACACACAATGGACAATCCCCACAAAACAAAAAAACAAAGTATTTATGTGTACTACATAACTTAGAGGTGGGCTTTTTGCTTCATACTATATGTTCTATAATAAATACATTTTCCTTTTTTCCACAGAGACAGAGTTTCTATGTGTAGCCCTGGCTGTCCTGGGACTCACTCTGGAGACCAGGCTGAATTTGAATTCATAGATCTACCTGCCTCTGCCTCCTGAGTGCTGGGACCAAAGGTGTGCACCAACATCCCCCAGCACATTTTACTTTTCTAATTCAAAAAATTAATATAGTCAGGGGTGTGGCTCATGCCAGTGGTCATCAGCACTTGGGAAACTGAAATAGAGGAACTACTCAGAGTCTGAGGAAAGCCTGGACAACATAGTGAGACCCTGTCTCAAATAAACAAATAAAAGTAAATGAAAATTGGGCATGTAATACATGCCTTAGTCCTAAGTATTCGGAAGACTGAGGCAGGAAAATCACTTGAGCCCAGGCATTCAGGGCCATCTTAGCTTGATCACTAGCATAGTAAAACCCCCATATCAAAAACAAAAAGAAAAAATGACATATGCATATTTACTTATATGGGCCTTAATTTAAGTTTTAAAAGCATAAAAGTTGAAATTTAATGCTTAGGCTGGGGGCAATGAAACAGCTGGATATAAAGGAAGGCCAAACTAAGCAGAACCCTAAGAATAGCTGATGACAATTAGGGTTCCTGTGTCCAGGAAAATGCACACATCTCTACCAGGAGCATTTTTCAGTGTCCCATGGCCCAAGGTGAGTGCCAGACCACAGCCCTGGGCCTGGCTAGTGCCGTAGTCAGTCTTCCCATGTGAACTCCCCTAAGTTCCTAAGACTTCCTGCTCTGCCGTCATTCCAACACAGACACGGGCCTGTCACTGCTTGGTAATCTTTGGAGTGGGGCCTGCAGAAATCTTTCACAGTAACAAGTTCTTGGAGCACTTCCTTAAACTCAATCCCAACAGATTACTATCTGAGTTTCAGGGCATTTAGATGTGGACTTCCCTGAGAACAGTGGAGTTACAAACTCCCTGGACCTCTACCTTATTGAAGCAACTTTCCAGGAACCAATAAAGAGGGTCAGAACAAAACCAAACCAAAAATAAACAAAAGAACTCCCTTCCACAGGAGGCCAACAGTAAACTAAAATGAGACTTACCCAAGCTGCTCAACTATTTTGCTAATTCTCTCTTGTTCTTCCATGGTTGAAGAGAAAACTTTGGAACTGAATCAAGGCCCTATTTAAGATGAAGTATTATTGACAGTATTGGTTGTAAAAACAACTAGCTGGGCATAGCACAATCAATAGTCCTGGCTCCTGGACAGACTGTGGCAAGAGGTCTGCTGGAGCCTCAGTGTTCTGGAAAGATGGCAAGACCTCTCTTTTTAAAAAAGAAATTGAGAATGAATCAAGCATCTAATACCTGTCTGGTGCAGTAGAGTCTATGGGAGGATTCTGCAGTCCTCTCCTTTTCACTTCTCACCACTGTTCTGGAAGAGTGGGCATGAAAGGATTGGGGTCCCCTTATTTTGCTGGGGAGGACATGAGGCCTGGAAAAGTTAGGCAAGTATAGAACAGAATGGACAGGATCCCCACTTATTCTGGAAGAATGCTCTTGAGATATGGCAGTGATAGAAAAGTCCCCTACAAGCCTGATAGTCTGCCTATACACAGACAAAAGATGAGGATCTCAGTCTGTAAGATGACTCATTGGTAAGAGCACGTGCTAGGGCAGCCTGAGGACCTGTATTTAACCCCCAGAACCCACAAGTTGGGAACAACTCCAAAGTAGGACAAAAGCCTTCTATAGAAGAAGAGATTTTTGTTTTGTACTTCTTTTCTTTCCTTCCCTTTAATTTAGCATGTTGGAAACAGGGTCTTACTATGTAGCTCTGGCTGGCCTCAATTTGTAGGGTTCCTCCTGTGTTTGCCTTCTACATGTTGAAATTATGAGCAGGTATTACCATTCCCAGCTAAGGAGACCTTTCCTAGCCAATGCCAGAAGATTCAGTCCTGGCTACCTGCAGGAACTGTAGATGTTCAGTCCATGAGCAGCCTCACCTTGTAAGGAGGTCTGTGATTCAGAGTCTGCATACTCTTCCAGCAGCTTCACAGAGTCACCGTCCTTCCCTGAGTAGAGGGACAGGGTGTCCAGATTGTCCTCCAGCACTTCACTGGGTATATCTGATGTGGAGAGACTGGGGTCAAGGTCCAAACCACTTAAGCCAGCATAGAGCAGGTCCCGAGTGCTGGGCCCCAGGTCCCGGTTGAGGGTGTCACTGCAGTTGAGCCCTTGACTCTCAGAGAAGGATGGGAGATGCCCTTCTGATGGAAGTGCTCCCTCTTCCCCAAGACTGTATGGCTCCATGGCTTTCCACTGCCAGGTCCTGGCTAGCGCCCGTCTCCAGACAAGCAAAGCCGTGTCCAGAGTCAGGAAGGGGAGAGCCCTTGTTGGCAGGTAGCTCCTGAAAATGAACAAGAAGGTATTAGAATTAAGAGGTGGTAGGTGTAGTAGGTAGAATGTGGACTTGAAAATGGAGCCACCTAAATGAGTCTGTTCTTAGTCATTTAACCTTGCTGCACGACCTTGGGCAAGTTCCATAAGCCCCATTTCCTCATCTGTCAACTAGTCAGAAGAATAACACATGGTGGCTACAGAGTCCTCTGCCTCCAGCTATAAATACTAGAAACATCAAATAGGTCAAATAGACTTTAATGTGTGCTCAGGCAGAAAAGACAAGCAAGTGAAACCCCAAGGCTAGCAACAAGAAAACTCAAAGCAGACACAAGTCAGTCCATTGGGACATTCAGGCCAAAGTTTAAGCCTGGGGATGCTTGTCCACTTGTTCCATGTGGCCAGGAGACAGATGAAATACCGCTGCCCAAATGGCAGCTCACAGTGTGTGTAAAACAGCCTGGACTGGCAAAGTCTCATACCAAAAAAAAAAAAAAAAAAAAAAAAAAAAAAAAAAAAAAAAAGTAAGTATAATGAGTTTTAAAATAGAGTAAATGTTGAAATCAAGTTGGGGGTATAGCTCAGTTAGTAGGATGTGTTTACCTAGCACACTCAAACTTCTAGGCTCCACTCAGCATCACATAAAACAGGCATGCCTGTAGTCCCAACACTTGGGATATGGAGGCAAGATATCCTTGGCTAAATAGTTTGAAGCCAGCCTGTGTTTCATGGGATGCTGTCTCAATAGTCCTCTTACCCTGATCCCCAAATAAGGAATAAAAGAGGAAGTATTAGCCAGGCAGTGGTGGTGCACGCCTTTAATCCCAGCACTTGGGGGGCAGAGGCAGGCGGATTTCTGAGTTCGAGGCCAGCCTGGTCTACAGAGTGAGTTCCAGGACAGCCAGGGCTACACAGAGAAATCCAGTCTCAAAAAGAAAAAAAAAAAAAAAAAGAGGAAGTATTACTCAGCACTTTCTAAAAATAAAAAGGATTACAAGGAAGTACTATGAAGAACTGTGTTTAGACAGTGCACTCACATAGTAGGTAAGCTACAACATACACCCAATTATGTTAGTCATTGAACTCAGATATAAAAAAAATCAATGAGCAAATTTCTAGAAATAGACAAATTATCAAAACTCACTCAGAAGAATATGTGAATGATCTTATAACAAATAAAAAGATTAGGGGATATGCAGTGGTGCCCACCCATACTCCTAGTCTTCCTGAACGTGGAGCTTATCAGTTTGGTTAGACTGGCACAGCAGCAAGCCCCAGATTCTCCCGCATCACCTCCAGCACTGTGATCATGGCTGTGCACTGCCATACTTGGCTTTTTATGTGAGTGCTAGGAGTTGAAGTCAGGTCTTCATGCTTGATCAGTTCTGAGCTGTCAGTTTAATAGTAAGGTAATGACAAGGATTCTGTTGGTCTTAGGTTACTCCTGTGAAAGAGTTGTTCAACCTCAGTAAAAGGGTTCAGTGTCCACAATATATAACCCAACCACATTCAGGAAGACTTTGTTTAAAAAAACTAACGTGAAGAAGAGTAGGGATATGGTTTAGTATAAAGTGTTTGTTGTACAAGCCTAAGAACCAGAGTTTAGATCCTCATCACCCATATAAAAAGTTGGGCTAGTATGGGTTCACGCTAGCCATGGGTCCAGCATTATAAGAAATTTGAGACTTTTAATTTGCTATGTAGTGGAAGCTGGCCGGGAACTCATAATCTTCCTGCCTATACCTCCCAAGTGGTAGGAATAAGACCACCCATGTTGCTTCTAAATAGTTTGTTTTTACTCTGAAGATAACCTAAAGGAAAAAGGTTTAGTAATATGTGGATCACTGAATGTCCCCTTAGAACAGAAGTTCTCAGCCCTTCTAATGCTGCAACCCTTTAATATAGTTCCTCATGTTTGCTATCCCCCATAAAATCATTTTTATTGTAGGGGAGTGTGGGGGGTTAGGCAGAGGCAGGCAGATCTCAGAGGTTGAGGCCAGCCTGGTCTACAGATTGATTTCAAGAACAGAGAAACCCTGTTTTGAAAACAATTATTAGGGGCTGGGGAGATGGCTCAGTGGTTAAAAGCACTGACTGCTCTTCTGAAGGTCCTGAGTTCAGATCCCAGCAACCACACGGTGGCTCACAACCATCTGTAATGGGATCTGATGCCCTCTTCTGGTGTGTCTGAAGACAGCTACAGTGTACTTATATGTAATAATAAATCTTTTAAAAAAATCATACCAACCAACCAACCAACCAACCAACCAACCAACCAACCAGGAGATGGGAACAGAGTTGGGATGGGATAGTTTTCTATTTTGGGGCTGGAGGGATGGCTCAGTGGTTAAGAGCACTGACTGCTCTTCCAGAATTTCTAACTTCAATTCCCAGCAACCACATGGTGTCTCACAACCATCTGTAATGGCACTCTGTGCCTTCTTTCAGTGTGCCTGAAGAGAGTGACAGTCTATTCACGTAGATTAAATAAATAAATAAATAAATCTTTTTTTTTAAAGAAAAAGTTATTTTCATTACTACTTCCTAACTGTGATTTTGCTACTCTTGAATCATAATGTAAATATCTGTATTTTTTTGTTGGTCTTAGGTTACTCCTGTGAAGGGTTGTTCCACCCCCAATTAAAGGGTGATATCCACAAGCTGAGAACTGCTGCCTTAGAAGGCAGCACTGTTTTCAAATACACAATCTGTCTTTGTTCTCCATCCAGAAAGCAGTACTGCTTTGACTACTACAGACTAAAGCGAAGAGAAGGCAGGTGGATTCAGCTAACTGAGGTGCAAGTGATCCAGTGGCCTCTTCTGGCCTCTACAGGCACCTGTACACACATGTACACATATACTCACATACACAAAAATAAATCTTTTAAAAAAAATGAGAAAACGGGTTGGAGAATTGAGGCACTGTAGAGTCTTGGCTAAAGCTAAAAAGGGTCAGCAAGGCAATTAGCAGGGGAGCCCCTTTCCAGGAACATTAAAGATGCATCCACATAGCCATCCCTCAGTAAATTAGTGAATGCAATCCAATTAAACTGGCTGTGCTACCTTGCTTGCACTTCATTTGCAAATTAATTTTGGCTTTATAGCTGCATAAAGCCTGTGCGCTTTAAAACCATATGCCTTGTTTTAGCATCATGAATGCCTTGTTGAATGGTTTAGAAAACAATTTAATTCAACTCTGGGGATACAAAGTAATGCTTTTTTTTTTTTTTTTTTTTTTTTCTTTTCAAAGAGTCCTATCACAAGCTAGGGAGAGGGCTGGTTTAGTAAAGGGTTCCTTGTGTGTGCATGACAGCCTGAGTGTGGATCCCTGAAATGAACATATAGTAATGGGCACATTGCAAACTCTATGAGTGGAGGGGTTGGGAATAGGGTAGAGACAAGCTCCCTAAATCTCATTAGCCAACCAGCCTAACTGAATGGATGAGCTTCAGGTTTCATGAGAGATCCTGTCTCAAAAAATAAAGGTGGAGAACAATTGAAAAAAGATGCATCTTAGCCGGGCAGTGGTGGCACATGCCTTTAATCCCAGCACTTGGGAGACAGAGGCAGGCAGATTTCTAAGTTCGAGGCCAGCCTGGTCTACAGAGTGAGTTCCAGGACAGCCAGGGCTACACAGAGAAACCTTGTCTCGAACCCTCTCCACACAAAAAAAAGATGCATCTTGTCATGTCATACAACATAACACACACATGTGCACATACTTACACTAAAAAATATAACACACACCAAAATTAATGCCAACCAGGTCAAACATGATATCATAGTTGTGATCTCAAGAGATATAAAAGATTACTGTAAGTTTAAGGCCAGCCAGAGTAGTGTAGTAAGTACCTATCTCAAAATAAATAAACGATAATTATAATAAAATAAAGCTGTGCATGGGAGCAAATGTTTGCAATCCCAGAATTTGGGAGGCATAAATAGAAGGATCTAGAGTTCAAGGTCAGCTTTAGTTGTTATATAGTAAGTCAACGTGAAACTTTGTGTCAAACTACATACTAATAAATGAGTAAATGGCCCATTATAAACTATAGACCCATTTTAGTTGGCCCATATTTTTTTTTAAATGAAGAGCTATATTTCCCAGGCACAGTGGCATTTACCTGTAATTCCAGTACTTGGGCACCAGGGTCATAAGATAAAGGCTAGCCTGAGCTACCTAGTGAGACTGTCTTTAAAAAGCAAGGGGTAGAGACAAGGCTCAGTACTTAAAGCACTTGTATAAATGCACTGTCCTTGTTCTATTCCCAGCACAATTAGAGAGAATTTCCTCTACATATACAGATTTCTATCATCTCTTGAAAACTATTAAACTTGCTATTCCCTGACAGTGAATACCAGGACAGAGTCAGGTATGACTGTCCTCTAGCCAGGGCTCATAGCCTCCTCTGCCCATAATCCCAACTTGTCTCCCTGGAAGGCCCTTGTAACAGTCATTCTCATGATAACAGCATGGACACTGAGGTTTTATCATATGCCAAGTAACTGCTGAGGTTACTCACATGCCATTTTTAGTTTCCTTAACTCCTCTCTGAGGCGTGTGCTACATTTTTTTAAAGATTTATTTATTATATGTAAGTACACTGTAGCTGTCTTCAGACATCCCAGAAGTGGGCGTCAGATCTCATTACAGATGGTTGTGAGTCACCATGAGGTTGCTGGGATTTGAACTCAGGACCTTCGGAAGAGCAGTCAGTGCTCTTAACTGCTAGGCCATCTATACAGCCCCCATGTGCTACATTTTTAGCCTTGTCATGGGTGACATAAAGAAAACCCAGATAATAATTCATCCCAATTCAACGTTAGAATCCTGCTTTGAGCAGTCTGATCTTGAAGCTGTCACACTTCAGCACTCTACTATGCTATTATCCCATACCTGTCATTGGGTTTCTCCCTTGCATTCTGAAGTTGAACAATCAAGGAAGACCTCTTTCTCCAGTCATACAGTTTTAATCAGAGGGTTGACTCACTTCCTCTGATCACTTATTTTGTCTGATGACTGTATTTCTACCACATGGGAAACTGAGGCAGAGAAATGAGAGTTTAAGGCCAGTATGGGCTGCAGAGCAAAGTTCTGCCATAAGAAATAATGAGACACGGAGAATGAATTTCAATATTTCTCAGACCTAGCCCACTTTGCTCACTTGGATTTTTTTTTTGGGGGGGGGGCCCGATCTAGTTCTTCTCATGTACACTTCATACAAACAATACAGCTTTCCACAATCCACATTTCACTGTATTTAACTACTGATCTCCTGTGTGTCTGGGCTATTCCCTAAGGTCTAGCCACTATCTTAATTTTGCAGTGCTGGCATCAAACTTAGTGCTTTGTGCATGGTATACCATTTGCAAATTTAAAAATCCAGAGGCTGGCGAGATGGCTCCGTGGTTAAGAGCACTGACTGCTCTTCTGAAGGTCCTGAGTTCAATTCCCAGCAACCACATGGTGGCTCACAACCATCCATAATGAGATCTGACGGCCTCTTCTGGTGTGTCTGAAGACAGCCACAGTATATTTACATATAATAATTAAATCTTTTAAAAACATTTAAAAATCCAGAAATGTTTGAAATAATACCTTCAATACATTTAATATCTCAGAAGGTTGAATGGAGATACCCAATAACTTAATTGAAATTCTAATAGAAAATACTGATCTATATATTTTACATCAAAACCCTCAAGTATGAAAAGTTTTTGATTTTCCTTAAACAGTGTCCCATTGTGTAGCTCTTTCCTTAGCCTCCTTAGTTGGGGATTACTGGTATGTGCTACCTTACCCAACTAACAGGTTACTGAGAATAAGAAGTTTAACACCTGATATTCTAAAGAGAAAAAGTCCTCTAAGGTATTTACTCTGGTAAGTGTGTTTCCAATAGAAAAGATATCCCTACCTCTGGTGACAGAGTGTTTGCTTAGCATGCTCAAGATCCTGGGTTGGATTCTCAGCACTGCAGAATTAACAAACTTCCTAATCCTAAAACTTCAAATATGGGCATATCTATATCTATATCTGTATCTATATCTTGGTTTCTCAAGACAAGGTTATTCTAAATTGCCTTGGCTGTTCTGGAACTCACTATGTATGTAGTCCAGGCTAGCCTTGAAGCCTTGAACTCAGAGATCTGCCTGTTTCTGCTTCCAGAGCTGGGATTAAAGCTGTGCACCACCACACCCAGCCTAAAACATATGTTCTGAGGTCTCATTTTTTTTTTTTTTTTTTTGGAGACAGGACCTTACTCTGTAGTCCAGGCAGGCCTTGAACTCTCAGCAATCTTTCTGAGTACTGGGATTACTGGTGTGGAAAGTACTCTTTGTTTTAAAAAACTGGTTTTTTCTTTTTTTTTTTTTTTCTTTTTTCTTTTGGTTTTTCGAGATAGGGTTTCTCTTTATAGCCCTGGCTGTCCTGGAACTCACCCTGTAGACCAGGCTGGCCTAGAACTCAGAAATCCGCCTGCCTCTGCCCCCCAAGTGCTGGGATTAAAGGCGTGCGAAAACTGTTTTCTTGAGACAGGGTTATATTTATCCCATTTGTATGCTTCAAACTCAAAGAAGAGAATGGCCTAAAACGTCTGATCTTCTGGCCTCCATCTCCCAAATATTGGGAGGATAGGTGTACACCCCCACGCCAGGTTTTCAGTAGTGCTGGAGATCACACCAGGGCTTCCTGCATGCTAGGCAACTACTCTTACAACTGAGCTACATCTCCTGCCCTGCCATTTAAAATTTTGAGTTATGGGTGTTTCGCCTGCATGTATGTCTTAGCCCCATATGCATGCAGTCCCCAAAGAAGCCAGAAGGTGGCACCAGGCCCCCTGGGACTTGGTTAATGGATAGTTACTGGGCTTTTGAGTGCTGGGAATTGACCCCAGATTCTCTGGCAAGACAGTCAGTATTCTTAACCAATAAGCCATCTTCCCAGCTCCTGCCATTTAAACTATTAAATTTATTGCTAGCATTAATAATTTAACTTTCGGGCTGGTGAGATGGCTCAGCAGGTAAGAGCACTGACTGCTCTTCCAAAGATCGTGAATTCGGATCCCAGCAACCACATGGTGGCTCACAACCACCCATAATGAGATCAGATGCCCTCTTCTGGCGCATTTGAAGACAGTTACAGTGAATTATGCCTGAGCGAGGGTGGCCAGAGCGAGCGAGGCTAGCAGAGATCCTGAGTCCAGTTCCCAGAAGTCACACACATGATAGCTCGGCCATCTGTACAGCTATAGTGTACTCATATACATAAAATAAATAAATCTTTAAAAAAAATTGCAAACTTAGACTGGTGTTTCCACTTGGCTACCTGCACCAGCTGCCATTACTCAATGGAGAGGAGACAATTTGAATAGCCATAATCCCTACTAGTATCCCTCACTTGCTTGTCCCCATAGGGATGAGTTGTTACCCTGATCTGGCAGAAAAGGGAAAAGGTTTTTGTTTTGCAATGAACATCATCAACAAAAACATACTTAAATCTAATAAAAGTCTGCCTTCCTCATAAGAGGTCAGCTATCATATGCCCTGTGTTCTCTTCCAATGACTTTCCTATGCTTATACTTATTCTTCTGCTGGTTTTGCTAGCAACATGTATGGTCTTCACACTAGTGCAAGGATGCTCAGGAAAGCTGCAAAGTGATCCACACAAGACAGCAGGTGTCTTTGAATAGGTGCGAAAGAAGAAAACTCACCAGAAAGGCAAGTGAGTGACTCCAGGAAACAGGAGGGCCTGCCTCAGGCCTCACCCTGAAGGGGTTTCAGGTGGTAATCAGGCCTTCACTGTCTCCTCCTGGAAGGGTGAGATGGTCATTTTTGAAAACTCATCCAATATCTTTTGCCCTGAAAACAGGTAGTGAAAAGCAGGGGAAGTCAGAACTTGGATCTCAAAACAAGCAAGGACACGGGTATGAAACTGGGGAGAAAGACAATTTGGGGAGGAAGTGAAGCAATACTAAGCTGGAGAGAGAAATGTAGAGGAAATTACTGTGTCTTTTTAAAAAAAATCTTATTCCTTACCCACCACCCCAGTCAGGAAAGAGGAACCTTGAGGGTTTTGTCGGGCAAAATCTAATGGGGGCAGAACTGATGGAAAGGAATTTTTGTTGGAAAAGTGTTAGAGAAGCAAACACATTAGAAGAAAAACTGGAAAAAAAAAAAAAACATGAGTTGGTTTCTTATAATAGGGTAAGTATTCCAAAAGGGGAGACTGTAGCCTAGATAATAATATTATCATTCTATTTTTTGCTGGAAACTAGTGAGATCTTGGCTGGAAAAAAAAAATAGTATTTTTGCTAGAAAAAGCACTGGGAGAGGCATGATCAAGGAAGAGAGGAAGAGTTTGATGTTCGTGCTGGAAGATCCTCGAAAAGAGATACATCCGGGTCCCCCAAAGCGGGACACCTGAGGAGGAAGGGGGCGGTCAGCAGAGGGGCCTGCGAATGCAAGGCCGCGGTGCAGAAGGCGCAGAGGTCGGGTAGGGCCCGCGGCGCGAGCTGGGGCGCTGCGAGGGGGCAGTTGGGGGACCTGGCAGGGATCGGGTAGAAAATAAAGGTGGGTGCAGCGGGCTGGGGGCACCCCAAGAGTCTTTTCCAAGAAGGAAGGGGGCTGCGGGGGTGCAGAAGGAGCGTGCGCGACGCGGAGCTGAGCGGGCGTCCTTGGACAGGAGCCACCCCGGCCCGCGCTCCGGGAGGAAGATGAAGCCAAGGAGAGGGTGAAGAGGGGTTGAGGTGAGAGGAGAGGGCGGGCAGACGGGGCTAGGGAGAAAGGGGGAAAGGGGAAAGGGGCAAGGGCAGCAGCAACCGGGTTTTACCCGCCCCCGGGGGCTCGCGCGCCGGGCCTCGTGCCTCGCGCCTCGCGGGGCCTTCCCAGCGGCCGCCCGTCAGCCGCGAGGCGCCCGGACGACGCCCGGCGCGCACGCGCAGCCCGGTCCCGGCCCCTGGCGCGTGCGCCTGCCGCGGTGTGTGCGCGCAAGCATGGCCCGGCGTCGTCGCGAGCGAGGCACGCGCGGCCCGGGCTCCGGAGCGCGTGCCCTCTGGGCCAGACTCCCCGAGGCTTAGGGGAGAGGGGCGTGGCTTCTGCGGGGGCGGGGACCCGTGCGGGTCATGTGACCCGCCACGGGGCGGGAAAGGAGGCGGTTGGTCGCCATTTTGGGAGGCGGGCGGTTGGAAGACGGGGGGGGGGGGGGGGGGGGGGGGGAGGGGAAGGGGAAGGGGCGCAGGGGGAGGGGCGTGACGGAAGAACTGAGTCCTCATTTAAAACAATGCTTGTGTGCACTGGGCACCCTCCAGGATAGATCCCTGGTGACAGCAGTGTTCCCTGAGTGATGGAGACTACTAAAGCCGTTCTGCGCATGCTCGTGGGCAGGCCGGATCCCTGCGAGCTGGGAGATCGTGTTGGGTCCAGTGCAGGAGTTGCAAGACTGGATTGCTTGTTTATTTACTTATTCATTTATTTATTAATATTCTAGACAATATCATCGGTTGAGTCCGGGGCCTCATTCATTGTTAGACAAGCGCTTTTGCACTGTCTAACTGTCTGTTCCTAGCCTTAAGAAATTCTAGGCAGGGGCACACACGGGGTCATGCCTCCAGCCCTTCGCTAGGGGAGATTCTAGGGAAGTTCTTTGCTGCTGAGTTCAGGTCCTTAGTGGTAAATTCTACCCTGGTGCTCTACCACTGAGTTATGTCCTCAGCTCCCTTTAATACATTTTTGAGGCATGGTCTTATTCTGTAGCCCAGGCAGGCCCCAGTTAATCCTCCAGCCTCAGCCCCTGAAGTAGCTTTGATTACAGTCCTTCCCCTCTGTTTTTTTTGTTTATTTGTTTGTTTGTTTGTTTTTTGAGATAGGGTTTCTCTGTGTAGCCCTGGCTGTCCTGGAACTCACTCTCTAGACCAGGCTGGCCTCGAACTCAGAAATCTGCCTGCCTCTGCCTCCCAAGTGCTGGGATTAAAGGCGTGCGCCACCAATGCCCGGCCAAAAAGATATTTTTTTTTAAAAAAAGCATCGTTTTGATTGCTTATCCCGTAAAAACATTGGCTAGCAACCTGATGACACGAGTTCCATCCCTGAATTACATGGTGGAAGGAGAGAACCAGTTCCCAAGGTTATCCTCTAACCTCCACGTACACACTGTGGCACACATGCATAAAAACACACAGACACACACATTAAAATTTTTAAAAATGCTTTAAAATATAGATTTGGTGCTGGGGAGGTGGTTTAGTGGCTAGAAGAGTTTGTTGCCATCGCAGAAGACCAGGGTTTGGTCCATCGCCCTCATATCAGGCAGCTTACCATGGCCAGTATCTTCTGTAAGAGCAATAAACTCTTTTTAACCACTAGGCCATCTCTCCAGCACCATCTCTCCCGAGGTTTTCTAGTCCTCTGCAAGAGCAGCAAAAGCTCTTGAACTCTGAGGCATCTCTCCAGCCCCAATAAAAAAAAAATAAATCCTCAAAACAAAACACTTTCTTTAAAAAACATAAATCTGGGGGCTGGAGAAATGGTTCAGTGGTTAAGAGCACTGGCTGTTCTTCCAGAGAACTCAGGTTCAATTCCCAGCAACCACATAACAGCTCATACTGGGTGTATTTCTAGTTCTAGGGGACCTGACACCCCCTACACAGACACATGGGCAAAACATCAATGCACATAAAACATTTTTTATTAGATATTTTCTTTATTTACATGTCACATAAAAAATTTTTAAAAAATAATCTTAGCCAGGTGGTGGTGGCATATGCCTTTAATCCCAATCCTTGAGAGGCAAAAGCAGGCAAGTTGTCTATAAGTTCGAGGCCAGCCTGGTCTACATAGTGAGTTTCAGGACAGCCAACGCTACACAGACACACTCCATCTTGAAAAACCAAAGAAGCAAAACAAAAACATAAATATGTTCACTTACTATAGAAATCAGTATAGAGGCTCTTCAGAAAATTGAGATTCTTGTTTCAAAACAATTTTGTGTTGATTGATGTCCAACTCTTTGAATGAGCCAACATCAGTGATGCACTAAACCTAGTGGCCCTGATAAGGCACGAGAGGGTCAGACACAGGACAGACAAACTGACAAGCGCTCACATGTGTGTCCCTCTGGACCTGTCTCAGCTTCACAACTTAGCTCAGCAGAGACATCTTTTAAAAAACTTTATTTACTCACTTATTGTGTGTGTGTGTGTGTGTGTATGTGTGCGCGCGTGTGTGTGTGTGCGTGTGTGTGTGTGTGTGCGTGCGTGTGTGCGTGCGTGTGTGTGTGTGCGTGTGTGTGTGTGTGCGTGTGTGTGTGTGCGTGTGTGTGTGTGTGTGCGTGCGTGTGTGTGTGTGCGTGCGTGCGTGCGTGTGTGTGCGTGTGTGTGTGTGTGTGTGTGTGTGTGTGTGTGTGAGAGAGAGAGAGAGAGACAACAAGCACAGGTGCTCCAGTATGCCACAGTGTATGTATAATGGACAGAGGATACATTTTCAAAGTTGGTTCACATTTGCCACCATGGGAGTTACAGTTGGCAAATCAAACTTAGGTGGCAAACTTAAAGCCCCTTCACTTGATGAGCTGTCTCACTGGCCCAGGTGGAACCATTTTGTTCAGAATTTCTGTTATGAAGTTGAGACTTGTGTTTGACCAGAACTGAAATCCATTGACCATAGAATTCATGGGGCTGAAGAGATGGTTCAGCTGTTAAGAACACTTGTTGCTCTTAAGAAGGACCCAAATTCAGTCCTCATCACCCACATAGTTCACAACCATCTGTAACTCCAGTTCTAGGGGATCCAATGCCCTGAGCACAAGGCATAATACATACTCATAACTGCATTCGAATTAACTCATAAAATAAATACATTTAAAAATATACAAAAGCAAAATCATTACGATTCATTCTGTGGGAGGGATCTAGGAAATGCCTCAGTGGATAAAGTGCTGGCTGATCAAGCATGAGGCCTTGGGTTAAGATTCCCAGTAGCCATGTAAAAAGCCAAGCACAGCTATTGGTGCCTTCTGAGAAGGCTGGATCCCCGAAGCCCTTTGGCCATTAAGTGATCTCTAGGTTAGAGACGTGGAGGGCTGGGGGTAGAGCTCGGTATCAGAGTGCGTCTCTCACTCAGAAACACCAAAAAATAATTAGCAAGGTGGAACATGTTTGAGGAAGACAATAGACACATATTTCTGGCTTCTAATACACACCACACACATACACACACACACACACACACACACACACACACACACCACACACACACACACACACACACACACACACACACACACACGGAGGAGACTGAGGGGATTTGTTCTGTGTATTTAAAATCACATTTATTGGGCTTGGAGATGTGGCTCAGTGGGTAAGAGCACTGACTGCTCTTCGAGAGGTCCTGAGTCAATTCCCAGCAACCACATGGTGGCTCACAACCATCTGTAATGGGATCTGATTCCCTCTTCTGGTGTGTCTGAAGACAGCTACAGTGTACTCATATAAATAAAATAAATAAAATCTTTTTTAAAAATCACATTTATTTCTTTCGGAGGGGCTCCCACATACACAGCATATGTGTGGAGGACAACTTGTGTCAGTTAGTTCTCTCCTTTTACCAAGTGGATCCCACCGATTGAACTCCAGTCGTTGGGCTTGGCAGCAAGCACCTTTACCCACTGAGCCATCTTGCCAGCCCCATCTGTGGTTTTATTTAACATATACAGCCATTAGCATTTGAATAAAAAAAATGGTCCCCTGCAAATGCATGTATTGTGTACTTGTTTCTCAGCAGATGGTACTGTTTGGGGAAGGTGATGACACTTTGAAGGGACAGCTGGTTGTCAGAAGTAAGACACTGGCAGACAGATGCCTAATTACAGTCCTTCTCTGCTCCCTGGTCCACCATATTGTAAACTGTCTCCAACACATGTTCTGATGGCCATAGACAGAACTGCTGTACCCTGAGCTTCATGGGGAGAAGGTGGCGAAATCTGAACATGGTGTGCTGTATTGGTCACCTTTGTCTCATGTGACAAAATATGTAACAGAGATCATATATGGGAGGAGAGTTACTTTTGGATCACAGTTTTGGAGGGATTTCGTCCAAGCAGTCTTGGGTCTGGTCTCAAAGTCACTAAGTAGGAGGATGATTTTGATCCTCCTCCACTTCCCTAGCGCCAGGAGTACAGGTATGCAACACCAGGCCAGTTTCCTGGGAGTGGAACTTGGGCATCTTCACGTGATGCAACCACTCCACCAGCTGAATGACATTCTCAGCTTTACCTGATTATCTCTTTGGCTTGTTTGTCTTTAAACTTTTAAAGAGTATTTATTTCTTTCTTTCACGTGTATGAGTGTTGTGCTTGCATGTATAATGTGCGTACCTAGTTCCTGTGGAGGTCAGAGAGGGTATCAGATGCCCTGGAGCTGAAGTTACAGATGGTTGTGAGCCATCACGTAGGCACTGGGAATCAAACCCTACGTCCTCTGGAAGAGCATCCATTGCTCTTAATAACTGAGCTGTCTCTCCAGCACCCTGAACATAGTTTCAGTAGAGCAAGTTATCCATGGTCCTTCAACCACATGAGCACATTCGAGAGACAGCGCAGAAAAGGAAAGGCTTAGGGTCTCCCATATCTGCATTCTGAGAAGGTCAGGCCTTGGAGAAGCCTACCACTGTGGTCACTGACAAGGAAGGACCAAGGAAATAGAAAAAAAATAATCAGAGATTGCCCCAGCAGTGTACAAGTTAAATACCAACTCCAGCAGCACAGGTGTCCTGCTCTTCTCAGCCATCTTTTCCTGGGCATTGCTCAGCCCTTCCTTTGGTGACTCATCATTTGAATCACTTCCTGCAAGCACCCTTAGCCTCCTCACCACTCTGGTCCTCTCAGGTACTCACCTGACCAAACTGCAGCTTCCTGCCTTCTCCAGGCTGGCTGAACCTGCAGGAGGAAACCACTCAGACGGGTTCTACTTGAATCTGAAACCTCAGACCTTAGGTGAGGCCAGGACAGTCTCTCCTAGTAAACTGGAAAGAACTGAGCTGGTGTTGCCTGATTTACCCTTCTCCACTGACCCAGCCTGCTCTTTCCAAGCAGGGGGAAGTCATCATTTGGAAATCCTTGATACCCATCTGTGGAGCACAGAGCACAACCCATCCTCTCCTCCCCAGTGGCCTCCCAGGGGAAGCTCTTTTAGGACCCAAGCTCTAGGGTCTATCTACTTTCAAAAACAGAGGTCAAGCCTTGTATGGTGATGCACACTTATAATCTCGGGCCACAGGAAGTGGAGGTAGGAACACCAAGAGTTCAAGGACTTCTTGGTTCATTCTGAGCTTGAGAGGAACTTGAGATACAGAAGAGCCTATCTCAAAACAACAAAGTACACACACACACACACACACACACACACACACACGGGAGGGGGAGCGGTGTAGGGGGGGGAAGAAAAATATTTTTAAAAGAATAATTTGTGTTGTGGAGATGGCTCACCTGTTAAGAGCACTGTCTGTTGTTCTAGGAGACTCAGATTCGATTTCAGCAGCCCTATGGTGATACCCAACCGTTTATACCTTGGATCCTCCAATTCTAGGGGATCCAGTGCCCACTTGAGACATCCACAGGCACTTGCCTGCAGGTAGGTGATGCGATGCACAGTCATATGTACAGGCAGAACACCCATGCACAACAGATCCTTAAGACAAGCATAATTTAGACTGGAAAAATAACTTACCAGTCGTTAAGAGCACATCCTGCTTTTCCAGAGGATTAGAGTTTGGTTCCCAGCACCCAGGCGACTTACATCTGCTTGTAATTCCAGCTCCAGGGTATCTCATATCCGTTTTTGGCTTTCAAGGACACTGTACTCATGTGGTGCACAGACATGAATGCATATAAAAAATAAAATATTTTAAAAAGCACTGACCTGAAACACTTTGTCTTAATTTGTAAATGGAATTTAAGAACAAAAGGTTAAAAAAAAAAGTCTGGTCACAATCTATGCCCAGAGGTTTGTCCTCTCTTCTAGGTGATTCTGATACTGTCAAGTTGACAATTAACACTAACCATCAGTGTGTGTGTGTGTGTGTGTGTGTGTGTGTGGTGTGTGTGCGTGTGTGTGCGCGTGTGTGTGCGTGTGTGTGTGCGTGTGTGTGTGCGTGTGTGTGCGTGTGTGTGTATGTGTGTGTGCGTGTGTGTGTATGTGTGTGTGTGTGTGTGGTGTGTGGTGTGTGTGCGTGGGTATGTGTGTATGTGTGTGTGTGTGTGGTGTGTGTGGTGTGTGTGCGTGTGTGTGCGTGTGTGTGTGCGTGTGTGTGCGTGTGTATGTGTGTGTGTGTATGTGTGTGTGTGGTGTGTGGTGTGTGTGTGTGGGTGTGTGTGTATGTGTGGTGTGTGTGGTGTGTGTGGTGTGTGTGCGTGTGTGGTGTGTGGTGTGTGTGTGTGCGCACGCGTGTGTGTGTGTGCGCACGCG
>JADRCD010193432.1:0-20231 GCA_019843815.1 Montemys delectorum
CAGTAAGTTTGGTTCAAGGATTTCTGAAGCACTGATGTTAATCGGCTCAGTTCATAGGATTATTACCACAAGTAGGCAGTCAGAAATAACCCTCTTTAAGCCCCGAGACTCCAGAACAGAGTAACCTGCCGAAGCTCCCACACCTGTACAGGACAAAGTCAGGTTCCTAACCAGGCCTTCCGATCCTCTTCTCATAATGCTTCCGGACACCCAAGGCTTTCGAATGCCACCAGCGCTCCTAACTCACATGCATGACAACATGTATGACTTGGCTCTCTTCCTTCACCATGTGGGTGCCAGAGTTCACACTCAGGTCTTCAGGCTTGGCAGCAGGCCCTTTTGCCTGCTGAGCACTCAAACCAACCCAAAACACAGTTCTTACAAGGTACGTCTCCACCATCTTCTTTCAGGGAGTTGAACACGGAACTGACAACTCTTGGCTTTTCCTTTTCCCACGATGATTTTACAAAGGTTCTTCTTGTTTTAGTTTTGAGATGGTGTCTTACCGTGTAGCCCAGACTGGTGGTGGTCCTCATGCCTCTGCTTTCCGAGGGGTGAAATTAGAGGCATGAGACACCATTATCCTAGCTCTACACTTTTCTTAACAATGTGATAATAGACCCCCACACAGTTGCTGAACATGGAGCTCTCAGGAACTCAAGCAGAGCTTTGATTAATTTGTCTTTTATAAATCTTTTGGAGACACCCAGTTACCCTCTCACATTTTGAATTTGCTTTTACTCAGTCAAAGAGGATAAATGTTAGATTGTGGTCTATATAGTTTTTCATTTTATTACCCAATTTTGATAAGAATAAAACAAAGCAAAATCAACAAAAAGTATTTAATTTTTGTTACATTCAAAAGTTGCCTACAATAAGCTGCACAGGGTACAAAATATCACAGATTTCAACGACCTCATTCTTCCAAACACTGCACCACCCAGCTCAAACACAATCCTTTCTCTTTGCCTTAAAGTTCTTGGGGGGAAAAAATCCCAATAGTGTTGAGACCAGGTAGGAGGATTCCAAACTCCAGGCTTGAGCAGCTGAAACCACTGAAGAAATAAACTACTTGGAGAGAGCTCCTAGCTATCCTTGGCCACCTTCATCTCGCAGATCCAGCGGAAGGTCCTCTGGCAGGCATCATCATTCCAAGGACCACCAGAGGTGAACTGGGCGCAGTCCTCCCCTCCTCCCAGCTTGTGTCCGTACCAGTTATCTGGCTGCTCTGGGGCCCAGTTCCTATGAACAAACACCAATGTCAGCCTCCAGAAACCAGACTCTAAGCCATATCCCCAGATTCTACCACCTACCCCAGGGCCAGAGCCTTGGAAGAAGAGGTAGTCCCAGGCAAAGGCCACTAGACCAGGGCAAATGTGCCACACATACTCACTTAAAGCCTTTCTCAAAGTCAGTCCCATCCACCCATCGCCAGGGCCCGTTTTGGTCCGTTAGGCCGATCCAAGTGACCATATTGGCTGAGCGACTCTGTAGAAAATTCTAAAGAAAAAAAAAAAAGGCATGGTAACCTCTCCCTTAGACCAGAAAGCCTCCCGAAAAGAGCCTACTCGGGCATCACCTGCTCCTCCAGGGAGTTGACCACCACCAGGTGAGAATTCTCCAGCTGGCAGTACTTGTCAGCTTCAGGCCAGGACTTCTGAGACTGAGAGAACCAGTAGCAGCTGCCTTCATGCTCTGTCCAGTGAAGGGGGCAGCAGGCCACTTCTGAGCCTGAGGCGACAGAGAGGGCACAGAGGCTAGGGTGTATCATAGTGGAACGTCAGCCATAAACGAGGAAGACCCACGCCCATCGCCCTTCTCACCATTGTTCTTGAGGCGGGCCAGCTGGCACGTCAAGACCTTCAAGTCCTTCCCCAGCTGTTGCACACGATCGGTTATTTCAGACAGATCTGGCACACACAGATGGGAGTGAGAATAGCGCTCTGGCTGTGGCATTCGCTTGGGAGTTCCTGGTGCTCAGATACCCTGCATAGTGCCCACTCAGGGAACTTCTCCGCACACTGCGCATGCTCACACCTCCTGCCAGGGCCCAGGGGAACCTCAGCCTTACCTGTTTTGAGAGCCTGCTCCCTCTTCTCCACTGTGCTCTCCAGAGAATCCACCTTCTGCCTCAAGCCTCGGCCTGGAAGAGGAGAGTTCAGCACCAGGAACTCGCTTTCACCCACACCCTTCTGCACACTCTAGAGACCAGGGCCTCTCACCTGCCTGCAGTTCCTGCCTGTGATCCTCCACCTCCTCTTCCAGAGATCCGATCTGTTTTTCGAAGCTGTCACCTGCAGAACAAGGAACTGGAGCTCAGGACTGGCCTCCCTACCCAGCCTGCTCCAGCCCAGAACCCTGTGAGAGCCCAGCTCACCCCTGGAGTCCAGGGCCTCGATTTCAGCCTTTATCTTGGAGGTAGTGTTCTCTAAAGTGGCTCTCAGAGTGCCTAGGTCCCTCCTCAACTGGGAATCTGATGAGGGCGACAGGATGATCAGAGCCAAGATTTCTCAGGTCCACTCTGTGCCAGCACGAGGCAGGGCTCTTTGCACACAGAGCGGCACTCTGCCTCACAGGGACCCAGTGGGCAGGCATTGTTGTTACCCAATATTGCACATGCCTAAACTGAGGCTGAGGGGGTGAGGTGATATCACTGTGTAACCCCAGCACAGTAACAGGTGACACGGCCAGCAACTGTCTGACCATGGGTTCTCCATGTCCCCACCAGAGTCCCCACCACTGCTCTTATCTATTATCAAGTCATCATCGCTTGTGCTCCTTTATGCTTGCCCTCGCGGTGGCCCTCGCTGCTGTCCATTTGGGCCCTCTGCACCAATCACTGCCCTGATTCTCTCTTCCACCCCGCCCACACATCCTTTGATTCCTCTCTTCCCTGCAACCCACTTTGGGATCCAATCACGGAGACAACCACCAGCAGCAGGAGGCTGAGGCTCAGGGAGAACAGGAGGAGGTGGGTCCAAGAGAGGATATTCCACAGCAAGGACTGGGGAGGAGCTGCTGAAAGAGAAGGTAATGTCACTACTCGGGATCCAGACTGAAAGAGGCAGAAGGGGAAGAACAGGGCTACAGGAGGGGGAGCAATGAAAGCTTGTCACTGCAAGGGTACAGGCAAAGCTAGAAAATTATGGCACTCCATGCGTCCGGGCATTTGACGCCTCTAGAGCATTGGAAATCTGAAGTCTGTTGGGCCTCTCACAGATGGGAGGATGTGTTTAACACCCAATCAGAAACGAGCACATGGTAAGGTCTTGTAACCAGAGCGGGTAGAGGAGAAACTGGGAGGACCCAGATAGGGCCGGCAGTTTCCTAAGAGATTCACACATGTCCGCAGGATCAAATAAATGAGCTCCCCTCCAACCCAGCTACCTGCATTGCATACTTCTCATCCCCCTACAGAGCACAGGAAGACGAGCCCCTGAGGTCTTTGTTGACCCTGTCTTCCTGAGGACCTTATATCCTCTTCACCACGGGCCCTGGGTCCTGAGTCCAGCACCCACCAGATTCAAGCACACAGCTCTGCCCAGGGCAGACACACACATGGACAAGGGAAGACGCTGGAAGAGGAGTGTCTGCTCTGCTCTCACCTTTACCAGGCTCTTGGGTTTTCTCCTCACTCCTCAAGTTCTGGAAGTTTTCATATATCATTGTCACACTTGGACAAACACAAGGCCTCTTGGGGCTGTCTGAACTGAAGCCGAGAGACTGTGATCCAGACCAACACAGAGCTGGGCCCAAGCAGAGTGCTAGAAGCGGTGTGGAGCTGAGGTAAAGCCTGGAACTGAGGTCAGATATGTCATGTTAGAGCAGGAATGAGCCTCTCTAGGCCTGGAGAGGGCTGGAGGGATTGCTCAGTAGTTAAGAGCATCTGTTGCTCTGTCAGATGACCCGAGTTCAGTTTCCAGTATCAACCCGGTGGCTCACAACCATCCATAACTCTATTTCCAGGAAATCCAATACCCTCTTCTTACCTCTGTGGACAACAGGCACACATGAGTACACATGTACATGCAGAAAAAACTCTCACACACATTAAATAAATAAGTTATTAAAATTGAAAAACGAAAGAGGTGTATATTTAGGTTGGTGGTAGAACACTTGCCTAGCAAGGAGAAGGAGCCGGGTTCAGTCCTCAGCTCCAGAGGGAAAAATGGAACAAAGAAAGGAGGGAGGGAGGGAGGGAGGAAGGAAGGGGAAAAGAAGAAGAAAGCAAATTGAATTTTTTTTTTTTTTTGTTTTTTGAGACAGGGTTTCTCTGTGTCCTGGAACTCACTCTGTAGACCAGGCTGGCCTCGAACTCAGAAATCTGACTGCCTCTGCCTCCCAAGTGCTGGGATTAAAGGCATGCTCCACCACTGCCTGGCAAGAAAATTGAAAGTTCTTAAAGGGGGCTAGCATGCAATTGAATTAGAAATGGGGTCAGGATTGGGCTAGTACTATGGTCCACTTGAGTTTATAATTTGGAGGTCATATCAAAAGCTGGACTTATTGCTATTGCTAGGTCTACCATGGGCCAGGTCTTAAGACTGTGCCCTGGGACTGACACCTACACTCAGGAGCCAGGGGAGGAACTAGGCCCGAGCTTGTGGTGAATCTGGAAGCAGAACAGGGTTCAATTTGATTTTTGATCAGGACTGATTTGAATACCCAAACTGGATTTGGGGCTGAAACTGAGATTTGAGTAGAGCTGGGCTTCGGGAGGATAGTTGTCTGCAACAAAGCCCAGCTGGGGCTGCATCTGGGTCTTTGTCTCCCTTGGGATGGAGGCACCCAGATATCCAATCCAGAGTTCAGCCAAGGGAATTAAATCCCACACTCTCCTCTTGTATCTCTTTCCCTTTAAGGTCATCAAAGCCCAAAGTCCTCCCTCTCTATGAAGCCTCTTACACATTCCCTGCCCCACTGGTCTCCCTGGCAACCCTGGCCCAGTTACCTGTGTGGAGTCTTGGCTTCCCTGTGCAGCTTTGAGCAGAGTCGAGAACTCAGTCAGAGAGAACTATATCCCGGAGAGTTGGTGTGTGGGAGGGACCAAGCAGACGCCACTGGTACACATGACAGAGTCTTGCTGGTTTTGTCCCAGTGGTCTATATTTTGGGACATCCGATTTCAGCTCTTAACAGTAAATAATACTGAGTGGATGGTAATTGGTACACATGAAGAGGTTGTGGGGTGGAGTTGGGTTTGGGACTAAGTTTGCATTTGTCCTCGAGGATGTGCTTTCTCCTATTCCTCTTTCTGGAAGCTCCCACAACTTCCTCAATTTTAGAGTGTTGGGGTGAAGGGTTCACCAGAAAGAATAGTTTGCTGTTTTATCTTACACCCAACATCTTCATTTATTTCCTGCCTATATATTTCCAAGAATCGTGCATATCTCATCATTAACCCTCAAGTGCATTCTTATCACAAGTCTACTATGACTATGACTGCCCATTAGCTATCGAGGCTTTCTTCACTCTATTTCAGATAAAAATCATGAGTTGGCAAGTCAAGAGCTTGTGCCCTAGCTTGGGTTCATGTTTCTGGGTTCTAGAGGGCTGACTTATGCCTTGGGGTGCTCAGATTAGAGAGGATTGTTGCTCTGGGATTTGATTGCTAACGGCCTGACACCCATGGGCTTGTGTAATCCTGAGCTCCTGGAAGCAACTGCAGGGGTGAGTGCCAGCTACTGTCACCGATCTCAAGCCTCAGATGTGGAGACCCTTGGCCTGTAGGGCTTAGCAGCTCCGTGTAACTGTTCCTGTGACCATGGCTTGCAAGCAGCCCCTTTACCTTGGTATTTCACAGCCTTTCCCGCAATGAGGTGTCCTTTCGTTACCTGTGCCACCTCTGCCTCCTGCCACCCTTGTCTGGCCACTCTTTGGAATCACTTAACTGTCCTCTTGCCCCTGCTGTGGCACTGTCTCCCCCTCTTGTTGCCAGCACAGCCTGCTTTACTGTCGATGAATATCGAGAGCAGTCAAGGAACAGGATGTTGGGTGAAACCTTTAGCTGGGCCTAAATTTGCAACGTCAGGGGCTTCCCATTAGGGTTTCTTATCCATAACTAGAAGAGTGAGCCAAACAGCCTGTTTCTTTGGCTAGAAAGCGGGGCATAGCAAAGGTGTTTTTGCCAATCACATATTCCTCCTTGCCAACAGCAGGCTGAGTTTGCACCAATCACATATGCTGTCTTCTGAGCCAGCTGTGGAAGTATTCTCCCTCTGATCAGGGTGAAAATGGCTGCTAGGGTTCATTGGGGCTTAAGATGGCAAGAAATGTGGCACAAGCTCTTTGAGTCTTACTTGCCTCTGATAACTGGAGTTGACAAACAGCTCTGGTCTCCATGCGGCTTCCACTTGGCTGATTGTCCTCTCCTCAAGGTAGGCTGGGTATCAGAGAGGTTCACACCTGTTATTGTCACTTAAGAAGTTAGATTGCCATAGCCCTCAACACCGTCGCATACTGAAACCGCTTTAAAAGATTGCTGCAATAAAAGCCAGTCGCCATCATGCAACCCTTCCCTTATGTTAATAGTTCAGTTCCTACAAGTAACATACGTGAGTGGTATTTGGGTAGCAGACCAGGGATTAGAGTGTTTTGTGATGTATCCTAAGCCAAGAGGCCCATGAGGAAGACAGACAGAAGCCGACCCCAATGCTGCCTGCCATCCCAGCCTGGCTCTCTGAACACGTTCCATCTTCAAAACATGTTTCCAATTCATTCTGCGAGCCCTGCCAGGTCCCTGGAGAGGCTGTCTTGAGTCTGTGCACACATCCCTTTTAAATGAAGGGCTAGTGGGGCTGCATTCTGGATCTTGTTTGTTAAATTAAAAGCAGAGCAGCAATATCCCTCCATATCAAGCCTGCTTCAGTTGCCCATGTCTCATTTCATCATGCGGACAACCATTTAATCTATTGAACATTTTCTTGATGTTCAACATGTAGGTTGTTTCCAGTTTGGATCTGCTCCTGCTTTTGTTAGTGTTCTGATTAGCATGTTGTCAATCAAAAATCAACACTACACTTGGGATTTGCAAGGTCCTCCCTGGGCCCCGTGTTAGATCCTTGGTCTCCAACTTGATAATCCAGGGAAACAGATAGTGGGATATCCAAGAGGTGAAGCCCAGCAAGGTGTCTTCTAGACATGGAAGATGGGAGGATGGGGTGGAGTAGGGAACACGAAATTTTGGGAACTCGACTGCTTTCCCTTCCCCTTCCTGGTCCTTAGATGAGGGTTTTGATTTTTGGTTTGGTTTGGTTTTTCAAGACAGAAGTTTCTTTGTGTAGCCTTAACTGTCCCAGAATGTGCTCTATAGACGAATCTGACCTCAAACTCAGAGACCCACTTGCCTCTGCCTCCTCAGCGCTGGGATTACAGCAGCACCAGCACCATGCTGTAGGTGAGGGATTTTGTCTGCCATACCACCCTGCCATGATGATGTATCTCACCACAGACCTGAAGCAATGAGGTTTGTCAATCAGGGACAGAATCATCCAGAAGTGTGAGTTAAAAACACATAAATAAAGTCTTTTGTCCTCGTGGACGCTCCTTGCTTTAGTGAAAGAAAAATGACCAGAACAGCTTGGTTTCTAGAAGACAACACTGAAGCCGAGTCTAGGTTGTGAGTTGTTTATTATCAAGCATACCCAGAAAGGTGTGGAAGAGGGAGCAAAGCTGAGGGAGACCTGATGCAGTTTTAGCTATCGATTTGGAGAGCTTGAAGGGTTCATGCGACATTTCCACACAAATTGTCCAGCATTGGACTGATGGGGGTAGGAGGCAGAAGGCTTATAGAAATAGGATTTAAAATCCCCAGGGACAGACTAAATAATGCGTTGTTAATTTCAGTGAAAAAGGAACAACAGCAGCTGAGAGACACTGGGTTATTGAAAAAACTGAGGAACTGGGTCAACCAATAGACTACAAGGGTGTGCTGACATTAGATTGGAAACCTGCAATCCTGTTAAGATGGGGATGTGGTTGTGCTTATGTATCTACAGGGAGTGAAAAAACTTAGTTACAATGTGGCTTAGGCATAATGAGTAACCCTGCTTCTAATGTAGAGGAAAAGGCAGATTATGTAGAGGGAACTGGGTTAGCAATGTTGCTTAAGGAGATTAGCAAAATGGCAGCTACTGCTGCTGGGAGGTCTCCTGCCTTCCTCCCAGATGAGGTTTTTCGGTTTTGCTTTATAGTTTTCATGGATACTTTTTTGAAAAAGTTTAATGGGGAACCTGACCATTCTCTTCTGTTAGAGAAGACCACAGAGTTGGCGATGCATTTAGAGAGTTCTCAGATAGAGGCAGACGTGCTTGGAAAGCAAGGGCCACTGGGAGGAGGGAAAACTTCAGGCTTGGAGAATGAGATCAGGAATGTACTGCAGGATGAAAGTGGAAAGCAAACTAGGCGGGAAGGTAAACTCCAGCCTTGCCCTGCTTATAGAGGTCTGATATGCCAGGCTCTTTGCCCGCAGAACAGGGAAGAGAGAGAACCCCGTCCGTCCAGCCGATCGCAGCTTGGATCTCCTGCCATCTGGAGAATAACCACCCTGAGCTAGGAGTCTGTCAAAGCAGGAACTTGTTTTATTGTATCAATCTTTTTCTTTATAAAAGGCTGAGAGATGAGGTGGAGATTTTTGCTGAGATGAGATGACATAGCGGGAGGGGAAAGTTGACGAAGGATATGGGGTGACTGACAGAACCAACAAAGTTATTCTACATCAGCAGTAGCTAGGCAAAGGCAGGCTTAAGCAGGCTATGCTGAGTCACTCCAGTACGGAAGTGACTAAGATCATTTACAAAACTCGAGCCAGGCTCGGGTTTGTCCTCAAGGCCCAAACCAGGGCCAAATAGAGCCCAACACTGATAGAGCAAGAAATGCACAGTACAACAGGTTAATATACAGAGAGTCCACCACCAGAGAATTTGCTCGGGCCTACACAGGCATCGGCAGCCTTCGCAGTCTTTGTGCAGCATGTGCCTACTGACAATGGTGGACAGGCTTATAATGAATTGACCTGGAGACCGATACAAAAGTCAGATTTAAAGCATTTTAAAGAGGCAATTGTAATGCATGGCTTACATTCTTCCTTTGTCAAAGAGATGCTAAATAACTGGGCTACAGGCATAGGGTGATCCCCTCAAGATTGGAGGGGACTGGTATCGGCTGTGTTAGAAGCTGAACAACAATTACTGTGGTTGTTGTGGTGGATGCATGAAGCCACAAGGCTAGCACAACATAATTTTGCAAGGGGGATAAATGTTACTAAAGGCCAGCTGCTTGGTGAAGTGTGTTTTGCTGACTTACAAGAACAAATCCAATCAGATGATGGTGTAATTAAACTATGTCGTGTTGCCACTTTAAGAGCTTGGGATTTAGTTGAGGGACTTGGGGGAAAAATCCACCTCATTTACAAAAATAATACGGGGTTCGGGAGAAGCCTTCACAGAATCCTTACAGAGGTTGAGTTCAGCTGCCAATAGAGCCATGACAGACTCTGAAACCAGACAGTCATTGATAGAAATATTGGCATTTGAAAATGCAAACACCAGGTGTAAGAGAGCCATCAGACCATGGAAAGCACGTGGAGCCCCTATAGATGAATGGATAAGGGAGACAATTGCTATTGGATCTCAGGAATAAAATGCCAATACCACAGAGCAGATCAAGGGCTAGAAATATCAGGAATCAAAATGCTCGATGTGTTAATTGTGGTGAATTTGGTCATTTCCAAAGAAATCTAAAGGCTAAAAAGTCCAGAGCTCAAAATAGCAGGTAAAATGACTCTAGAGAATATGGTAATTGTAGGAGAGAACAAGCAGGTTCTGGTGGCTGTGAGAAACAAAGGCTTCCAGGATATTGTAGCCATGGTGGAAAGGGCAAACATTGGTCAACAGGAGGTACCAAGCAGGCAAAAATTAGGTATATCTAATCTTATGCATGCTAGAGAAGGAAGTGCAGCTTTGGATCTGGCCACAGATATATTTCTCTTACATTATCCCCCAAAGTTGAATGTTATGAATTAACCACTGATGTGTAAGGTCCCCTACCTTCAGGGACAGTGGGAATAATCTTGGGAAGAAGTGGGTTAATTTCTCAAGGGTTTATTGTGCATGCAGGTGCAGTAGAAGAGGATAGCAAGGAAGAAATAGAGATTATGGCATGTGTGAAAAGGGATATACAAATTGATGCAGGGGATAGAATTGCTCAATTGTTGTTTTCTTACATCAAGGACAATGCTGCTCCAGTAGAAAGAACAAGAGCTTTGAGGTGCACTGAAAAATGAGTGTTTTGGCAAACAGTGGTTAATGATCAGAGACCCAAATGAATGGTAAAATGAATGGTGTTGACATAGAAGGTTAGATACAGGATCTGATGTTAGTCTACTTTCCCAAAAGCCTTAGAATCCAGATTGACCACTTCAGAAGGTTTACTCATAATTTACAGGAATTGGTAAGTTATCATGAATAAGACAAAGTGTCCCATGGATTACCTGTGTGGGGCCAAAAGGGCACACAGGGCAGTTGAGACCTTATGGTTGACACACCCATAAACTTATGGGGAAGGGATCTTTTACAACAACGGGGCACTCAAATTAGTATTCCTGCAATTCCAGGGAAAGCAAATGAGGAAATTAGAGATGATATGGTAGAAGCTCCTGGGGAAGGTATTGATACAGGTGACACAGGTGATAGAACACAATCACAAGCTGTGCCCATGCTCAAAAAGCAAGACATCACAGGGATTGAATTTCCAAATTCATAAAAGGGGCCACTGCTGACAGACCAACAGTCTTGCCCCTACAATGGTCATCAAACCAACCTCTTTGGCAAGAACAGTGACCCATAACAAAAGAAAAATTGCAGGCACTTGAACAGCTGGTACAAGAGCAGCTGGAGGCTCAACATCTAGAAGAGTCTACTAGCCTATGGACCGCCCCTGTGATTGTTGTAAAACAAACAAACAAACAAACAGGTAAATGGAGGATGATGGCTGATTTTAAGAGCAGTTAACAAAGTAATTCAACCAATGAGTCCTTTGCAACCTGGACTTCCTTACCATCTTTGTTACCATAATCATGTCCTTTAATAAAAATTGACTTGAAAGATTGTTTTCTCTCAATGCCCTTGCATGGGAATGATAGGGAAAGGTTTGTTGTCTCGGTACCTTCTTTGAATAATGGTCATCCACTAAAGAGATACCACTAAAGAGGTATTCCACAGGGAATGCTAAATTGCCCAACTTTATGTCAGTATTTTGTGCAACAAAATACTCCTCCATTTACCTGATTTCTCTTGACAACAAATGTAGTGGAATTCCATGGGTTGGTAGACTCATTAGGAATGATTCATAAGCAGTTTCCTCGATCTATCATTATAGAGATGCTATTCTGTTGGCCAATTCTGACAAAAATGTTTTAGATAATATGTTTAAGATAACACAAAGAATTCTGCCATCTTGGGGGTTACAGGTTGTGAAAAGGAGTAACTAAAGCTTAGGACCTGTGCTGGCCAGGTAGAAGAATTATAAGTCTGAAAATCCAGCACAAGCTTGCCCACATAGGCCTGGGAATGAGCAAGCAAGCTGTTGAACATTCTGGGAACTAGCAAGCCAAGAAGAGATAGATAAGACATGTCTAGGTGGGCTCAGGCAAGCAGGGACCTGTCTGGGCAAGATGACCCAACTGAATGATGAGGTATGGTTGGAGGCCAGCCAGATGCCCTACTGCCTCAATACCACCCTTAGGAATTTCCCTATGCTCTGATCCTCATGTATTCTAGCTGGATTTGAATTAGCCAATTATGTATTGCTATGCTAATTCCTTTGTTCCCCTAGACCTCCTTCCTATAAAAACCCCTAACCCCTGAGCCTCGGGGTCGATCCCTCTGTCTCCTGCGTGAGATATGGGTCCACCCGGAGCTCCGATATTAAACTACCTCGTGTGTTTACATCAAGATGGTCTCTCGTGTTTCCTTGGGTGCATGTTCTCCTGGGACTTGAGTGAGGGTCTCCCTATGGGGGTCTTTCAGTTGCTCCAGAAAAAAAAAATAGAAAGAGGAGATTCACTTAATTACTTGGATTATAAAATCAGACAACAAAAAAATTCAACCACAAAAGGTACAGACCCATGGGGACCAATTGCAAACACTTAATGATTTTCAAAAATTAACGGGAGATATTAACTGAGGCCGACAATTGGATTAAGTACATATGGATTGAGTAATGTAGTTCAAACATTACAAGGTGATTCCAATTTAAACAGTCCAAGATGTCTAACAGCTGAAGCAGAAAGAGTTAACTCTTGTAGAACAAAGACTGCAAGAGGCATATGTGGATAGAATTGATCCTAAATTGATGTCTCTAGTCCCTTAGCTCAATAGACAGGTAATGATGAAACAAAGATAAGTCTCTCAGTCTTTCCCAAGCAACTATGGGTAGGTACATGGTACATGCCGTGGGCACACTTAGCCTGTAAACCCCTGCAGTAGCCTTCTGTGCAGAGGTTCAAGCTTAGGCGGCAGGAAGAGGCTGTCAAGTGCTTGGGCATGTAGACATCTGAGAGCGTGTGTGTGTGTGTGTGTGGCCTTTTAGATCCCCTACAATACATTTCAGTTTCTCTAGCCACCTATGAAAATCATAATCATTCTCACAAGAAAAATACAGACTTCCACACTGATTAAGCCAATTGAAAGTATATGAGCCTTCATTAGCCACCAACCAAGAGAGGGCCCATGCCTTTGAGTCTCTTGGTGCTCAAGACTCAGGGGTACAGTAATTTTAAAAGAAAAAAAAATCACAAAAATCTTATATCAAAGATATATGAGGGTCAGAGTAACCTTGAAATGTTTGAGCCTTTTGACTTAGACCTTTTTCAGTTATCTTAGGTCACATTAATTATTTCAGGTAATACATGTAGACACGTAATTCGTGCAAATATTGATTGTGTTGCCAAGGCAGATGTGAGTGAGAGAGAGCTGAGAACTGCAAACCCCAAATGGAGTCAGGACAAACGTGTTTCCTTAGCTAGTTCCCCTTTTGTCTTAGTTCCTTTTAAATCTTTAATTTTTATGAAGGGTCAGGTACTGGGTAACAATCAGTTAATTAGGCAGGGCCCAATCATTAGCTCTAGGAAGAGAAGAACAAGAGGACCCATGGGGCCAGTGGGTGAGGTGGCCGGCCACGGAATCCAATCGAACCAGCTACAGAACAAGCAATTGTTGGCCTTTTTAATCTATTCTTTATAAGGGCTATTTTAATGCATAATCAGGCAAAACTAATTTAATTAGATCAATTTTTTGTAAACCTATTATTTAGATACAGCAGATCCAGTAAAATTTTGTGTTAGTGTCCAGTCTTAGGGAGCCATGGGCGTGGTTAACCTGTAAGGAAGCATCAAGGTTAATATTACCATGAGTCCAAATGGAGAAAGAGGCTTAGTCCCTGAGTCCAAATCTCCACAGCTAAATTTCTTAAGCTCTGTCATTCGAAGGCCAACTGTCTCCTGGGTCCCTAACAGCAGCAGGGCTGAAGAGCTAGTCCTGCTTCATCTCAGGAAGATGGCCTGAGAGTCTTGTCTGGATAGGCTTTAATGGTTCATGTTCCCTTCTCAGGCAGTGTTTTCTTACCCAGGCATGGAGGATTCCTGGGTGTCTGTACCTGCACCCTGCTGTGTTGACTGGCCCTGTGACAACCTCTGTCTTGTAATATTTAAAACTCTCTTGGGGGCTTTATACAGCATCAGGTAATGACCTTTTTAGCCCTGAAATTAGCTCTTGCTATGAGGAGAAGAGTTGAAAGCCACAGTCAGTAGGAGGCATGGCCGATTGAACTCGTATGCAGGTCCCCGACAGCAGCCAGGTGGTAGGCTTAGGAACAAGGTTCCCCTGCTCACAGCATTCTCATAAGTCAGTTCAGGAGACATTAACTGAAGAGTGATTGCTCTTTGCCTCTGTTGACTGAGACATCTAAGGTATGTGTTCTAAGAGCCTCTACCTGGGTAAAAGAAGCCACCTCCTGTCCTATGGAACATGAGGAGAATTCAACCGCCCTATAGACAAAGAGGAGGTTTTCTTGAGCAGGCCTACCTGGGCAGAGCTGGGTAGAGCTAGGCAAGCCTACACAGCCTGAGGCAGGAGCAGCAGACTCTGGCAAGCCCCATCCCTGCATCCTTATCCTGCACTGAAGCTAACATCTGATTTACTCTGATGGAGTCTCCATGAGTTCTGGGCTCACACCACATGGACACAAATGCTGGAAGTAGGAGTTTCTAGACAGGTCAAATGATGACAATCCTGCTTATCGAAGAAAAACTTCTGAGGTTTGATCTTAATACAGTGAGCTTTCTAGTGTTTTACATTTCTCTTTCCAAATCCCAAGGAATCTTTAAAACTAACCTTAGACCTTTGGGAGGAAAAGAAAGAAGGTTCCAGAGAGACATAGAGAGAGACTGTCCCTTTCAGGAAAAATGGCAAAACAACACCAGGCACAGAGGGGGTGGGGGAGGGCTGAATGAGCTTCAGGTCCATTAGTCAAAAGTTACCTCTACCCTTACAGGAAGAGAGGGGTGTGTACCCCAAGGAAGCAGGCCTGTTAATATGCTACCAGGAAGAGAGGGGTGTGTACCAGGAGGAAGCAGGCCTGGTTAGTATGCTACCAGGAAGAGAGGGGTGTGTACCAGGAGGAAACAGACCTGGTTAATATGCTACCAGGAAGAGAGGGGTGTGTACCACAAGGAAGTAGGCCTGGTTAGTATGCTACCAGGAAGAGAGGGGTGTGTACCATGAGGAAGCAGGCCTGGTTAATATGCTACCTGTGCTCCATGGCAATACTCCTATAGACCCTGGATAGGGGAGTGGAACTCATTAATGTGTGATCAAAGTCAAGATACCTTGGGCCCTTTCAGGAGATTGGATTTCTTCTGTGCTCTCCCACAGCCTTTTACTCAGAGCCTGAAGGGCCTGGGTATGCTAACAGCCAATAGAAAAGCAACAGAGAGCTGGCCACTAGAGAGGATGAAAGGATTTCAAGTTAAATCACTTAAGAGTTGTAACCTGTCATGACCGCCTCAACCAGCAAGGAAGAAGACCCGAGAGCTCTTCTTAAAGCAGTTTATTAAGGAACCTTGAACATTCTTCTGACTTCTGACTTCTGACTAACTTCTGACCCCGAGAGGAACACCCCAGGCCTTTAAAAGCCCATCCTGAGCCTATCTCAGTAGGCCACGTGGTACATGCAGATAGGTTGCCAAACCCGGAAGCAAGCCAGGACAACAAGCACAGCCAAATAAGGAGTTGTTTATCCCAGCAAGGAGCGGAAGCCCGCGCCATCTTAGGGCGCGGTCCAGTGGCTCTCCACAGTTCCCCCTTTTTTGTTTTGCAGCAAAATGGGCAAGAACAGAGGTCTGATCTCTGATGATAGAAACAGGGACATTGTACTACCCTTCCTCAGGCTTCATGTCTCCCAGGGAGGGCCAGACCCGTCCAATGCCTTTTCCACAGAGACAGGTTCTGGGGCATCAACCTGTTTGCAATCAGACATGCTCTTCTTGAGGTTGCTAGCTGCAGGCGGCACACCTCAAGTGCAGTGCTAAGCCTCGCATCCCGAACGCAATGAGCCCATAACCCAGAGGTCAATGGACAGTTATTTCTGCATGACAGCAAACCATGCTTGGGGGGACTGCCCTGCCTCAATGGTTGTAAATGCCTGAACCACCATGGCCGCATTCTGCTTCTGAACAACCCTCGTCTTACACAAATACCAGAGACCAGTGAAACTGACAATCAGCAATAGGGCTAAAAGAGCACTCATGCCCGTCCATTCTTTCAGATGATTCACGGCAGAGGTGATCCAAGATGATAATCCATCAGCCAGCCCTGCATCCACCCTGGAGTTAACCCTAGAGTTAACACTGACAATAGCCAATCTTAGCCAATTCATGAGATCCTCAAAACCTGTAGACCAATTCCTGTAAGATATTGAGACAACTGTCAAGAGAGATTAGCAGCTTGAGTAATACTTTGATATTGTATGGAAGTCACACACAATCCAGGAAATTTCCACTCAGCCTACTTGTGCTAGCGGCCAAAGGGTATCTATTTGTTCTTACTCAGCTGCATCATGGCAGCTGCTAGTCCTGCATTGGTTAAAGGCCCTCCTAGCTCTCGGCACTCCTTCATCCAAGCCTCTAGTCCCTTGTTTTTATATGGAGTAATGGCGGCTTGGCATTCCTTAGTGCACTGCTCATACACTAGTTGTGTTATCAATGTCATGGCCATGTCTGGGTCACCAAAAATTCTCCCTGCAGCCTCCACTAATCTAGTCACAAAGTCAGAAAACGGCTCCATGGGGCCCTGTAAAATTTTTGTAAGGTTCCCGCTTACCTCCCCTTTATTAGGCAAGGACTTCCATGCCTTGATAGCAATCTGATTCACCTGCTCAAAGACTTGCAGTGGGTAACCAGTCTGTTGATTAGCAAAGCAACCTTGCCCCAAAAGCATATCCCTATCCCAGGCTTGATTCCCAGCTGCACGATTGGCGTCTGCCTGTTCATTAGCAAATTAAAGTGAAAGAGGCTGTGATCCTGTAAGTACGGACGGACTCAGCCAAGGACTTTAAAATTCAAGGGCTCATGATAAGCTGCTTAAGTTTCAGATTTTTTGAAGATAGTAGCTCCTGAAGAGCCAAAAAAATTGGGTGCAATGAAGAATCGCCCATAGTTACTTTCACTTCTACTTAGTTCGCTTTACCACAAAACTTTATTGCTCCTCTCCAGAGTCTTTATAGCCTCTACTTCCGAGGACCCTATTGTCCCTTCTTACCTGGGAACTTACCAGCCGGCTGCCCTAACTGCAGAAAGTTCTGAGCCCTGTTTGGTTTCCCCGTATGGGCCACCATTTTGTTTCGACCGCCTCAACCAGCAAGAAAGACGAGACCCGAGAGCTCTTCTTAAAGCAGTTTATTCAGGAACCTTGAACATTCTTCTGACTTCTGACTTCTGACTAACTTCTGACCCCGAGGGGAACACCCCAGGCCTTTAAAAGCCCATCCTGAGCCTATCTCAGTAGGCCACGTGGTACATGCAGATAGGTTGCCAAACCCGGAAGCAAGCCAGGACAACAAGCACAGCCAAATAAGGAGTTGTTTATCACTCTAGTGCCCCAGCAAGGAGCAGAAGCTGGCACCATCTTAGGTCGCAGTCCAGTGGCTCTCCACAGTAACCTTCTCTTTTGGAAGGATCCCAGTGCCCCGCTAGTTCTTAGCAGGCCCTGGAGTGTGACGGATAAATGTTGGCTGTCCACCCAGGTCTTCTTACTGTCCTTAGCCATGAGCTTCCAGCCCTGGTTGCTGAACATAGAGAATATCAGGTCTACTAGCTGGAGTTCATCAAGATGCTTGTTCCTATGTGCCCTATGGATAAGGGCCAGTCTCTGGTTCTTCACCAATCACCAAGGTCTAGGAGAAATAGAACTTGACTACAGAGCAGCCTTGTTTTATCAGAAAGCTATGTATAAAATAACTTAATGACTTTTTTTTTCTGTGAACTTGAGAAATTTCAAAACTGTTGATGACAAAAAATTTGGAAGACTCATGGCTAACAGTTTCACAACTAGATCTGGAGAAAAGCCTTGCTGATTAAGAGTACTGGCTGCTCTTTCGTAGATCCAGAATTTGCTTCTCAGCATCTGCACTGGGTGGACCACAACCTCCTACAATTCTAGGGGACCTGAAGCCCTCTTCTTGCTTCTATGGAATAGACACATTACAGAGAAGGAGGGACTTATACACGTAAATAATAAATCTTTTTTTAAAAATTACAATTAAGCTGTTCTCACTGAACAGACTTTGGAATGAGATGTTATGCTGAGATCAGCTATCCTTCAACGTATTAAAAATCTCTCAGTGACTGGAGAGATGACTCAGCAGTTAAGAACATTTGTTGGTCTTACAGAGAACCTGGGAATAGGAACTGGTATTGACCCCCAAGACCAAGTCCTCAGTACAAAGGAGATTTAATATACTGCTCCAGAGAGATAAGGGCAGGGAATAAGAGACAAAGACACAAGATACACAATGAGGAAGGAGAGGAAAGGGTATATGTCTAGGGGCAGGGGGATGGACACAAAGGACTGCCTCTGGGTAGAGAGGAGACAGACATGACCCATAGGCAAATGGCAGTTTATAAAGGTACAAGAGGAAACCCAGTGTTAGGATAAGGTGTTTAATTTTAATTGGGCATGTTAATTAGATGAGCCAAAGGGGGCTTTTGATTGCTGGATTTCAATATTTCGATAGGAACTTGATGGTCGGCCTCAGGAAGAGAAACTGACCAAATAAGGGAATAGACCTTGGTGGCTTCAGGAATGCAATCTAAAAGTTGGTTTTTAGCAACGAATAGGGAATGGAGGAGAAGGACAAGCCCAGCCAGAGCCATGTTTGCCATGCTTGGGCTGGCTAGAATCCCTCTCACTAGGTTTGACTCCCAGTACCTACATCAGATGACTCACAACCTCCTGTTGTAACTACAGTTTCCAGTGATCTGAAGCTCTCTTCTGGTATCTACAGGTACCCACATACATGCAATACACATGCAGATAAGCAAGCACATACGCATATTTAAAAAAAACTTATTTAGTTTATGTGCATTGGAGTTTTGCCTGCATGCATGCCTGTGTAAGGGTTTTGAATCCTGGAGTTACAGACAGTTATGAGCTGCCATGTGGGTGCTGGGAATTGAACCCTGGTTTTCTGGAAGAACAGTCAGTGTTCTTAACCACTGAGCTATTTCTCCAGCCCCCACATATTTTTAAATTTGTAGTCTTCTCTTTAGTTTTTCCAACTTAATTATATATATCATTTTCTTTCTGCAGAATGTACCCTTTATTGTTTGTCTACAACTTCATTTGGACCTTCTGGTTTTTATCTTTTTCCAGTAAAGGAACAAAATCCTTACTTTCCCAAACCATTTCTGATTCTGTTGTTGTTTTGTGACAGGGTCTCACTGGCCTGGAACTCAATATATCCACCAGGCTGGCCTTGAACTCACAGAGATCAACCTGCTTCTCCCTCCCAAGTGCTTAAAGGCATGATCCACCATGCCTAGCCCTTTCTGATTCTTAAACATCCTCTGTCTTTTTGACTTTCAAAATGGAACCCCCTTCCCCACAACCTTGTTCCTATCTCTCTTCCCACCTTCTCCTCCCTTCCTGCTTTGTTTCCTTCCTTTCGAATTTGAACGTCTTCATAAAAATCCTTCCCCTTTTCAACAAAATGCTCTATGCTTCTCCCAATTCCTTCACCAAACTACAGCTCTAGCTTCCTTCCTGTGCCGCTGTGCATCTATAATTACACACACTAATTAAAGTCTTGACACCTTCAACAGACTCAAATACACCAAGCAGTTTAGAGCATTTCCATTTAGCTTATGCTTTTATGAAAAAAATAGATACAACAACTCAGGAAAGAGTACGTAGTGACAATTCTAATTTGTCAACAAACTTAAGTCATTGCATCTGTCAAAATTTCCTTAGTCACACGAACTAACCATGATACATCTGAGCTAACTTTATAGTCTTAATTTTATGTACATTGCTCACTTGTCTGTAGCTGTTTTTAAACAGAATTTCCTAGGGGGCTTTGCCTGCCTACCTTGTAGACATACCATATTATGGGAAGGGAGCTGTAACACTAGGAAACTTGGGAAGTCAGAAGACTTACCAACCATCAAGAAAAGGGACACAAAATGACTCAGAAGGGATTCGGGCATCTGCCCCCCAAACCACCACGGTCACTGCCCACCTGTGGAGAGATCTCTCTGTCTTTGAGTCCTTTTATTTGGGGGGGGGCGGGTGTGCATGCTCATGTGTGCCACAGTCTGCAGTGTAGGGAGGATCTGGCAGCTTGCAGGCATTGGTTCTCTCCTTGCACCTGGTGAATCCCAGGGACTGGGCCCAGGTCATCAGGCTACAAGTGCCTCCATCCACTAAACCATCTCACAGGCCCTTGCCCTACAGTTTAAGGGACTTCTACTTAAGCAAGGGCTCTATAACTTTAAACACAATCTCACTGTTGGTGAAACCGCAAGCTATTGCAGCCACTCTGGAAATCAGTGTAGAGAATTTTCACAAAACTGAAACACTCCTTGGCATATGCCCAAAGGACTGGACATCCTACTGTAAACATATGTGCCTGGTCTCTCTCTCTCTCTCTCTCTCTCTCTCTCTCTCTCTCTCTCTCTCT
>JADRCD010193434.1:0-22059 GCA_019843815.1 Montemys delectorum
CACACACACACACACACACATATATATATATATATATATATATATGCCTGTGCTGCTTAAATCTAAACTTACAGATATTATTTGCATTTGCACTATGCTAAAAGGTAAAATGGAAAGACCGAGTACCTCACTTGGAGGAAATATAAGATATATAAACAACTTCTTTTCTATACGATGGCCACACTTGTAATTTCTCCAAATTAAAATTGTTCTTGGTCCTCCCTACATTACAATGGTGTAAAAGGATAATATCACATGTTTAAAAGTTGATGGGTTGTGATGCCAATCAGCCAACTTTCAAAATTATTTTCTTTTTAGCTTTGGTAGTTTCATGTTCAGATACATATGTAAAGATAAACAATATATGAATTCATGAAATTTCTTAAGACTATCAAAGTATGGTTTGTAGATCTCTTGGAGGAATTAGTATAATCTCAATACAGATTAATCAAATTTGAAATAGTAAAAAAATAAATACCTATCTCTTCAAAGCTACAACTCCAATAGTCTAGTGATATCTCTCAGTGGTAGCACAAATACAGTAAGCCCTGGAAATATTTTATTTCCCTCCCCTGGTCCATCCTCAAAGCAGCATGCCTTCACATCAACATCAGGAGTTCCAAATTCTCAGTGACAAAGAAAAAGC
Organism: Montemys delectorum; assembly: GCA_019843815.1. Lineage (NCBI taxonomy): Eukaryota > Metazoa > Chordata > Mammalia > Rodentia > Muridae > Montemys > Montemys delectorum. The sequence goes on from JADRCD010193434.1 coordinate 647, forward strand.
CACCAACACTCACTGTTAATTAGGAATTGCTTCTGCCTCAGTATGTGCCACCTGATTTACAGAAGGCCCCAATTGACTCCACCCAGTATAGAAACTGCTGCTCATTGACTTGGCTGAGAAAGTAATACCACATTGGTAACCAGGGTATTCCCTAGATTCTTCTGGGATTTTAAGAGTTAAAAACAAGGAGGCAAGCTACAGATCTTTGGATTATAAGAATATTGGGTATTGAATAATCATTGCATGGAATTCCAAGGCACTTAAATTCAAATCCAACTCAAGGAAACAAGCTACTTATTTGCTTATAAATACAAACACAAACCCTCTTTAAACCCACTTCCAAAATATATGTGTCACCATTATGCCTGCAGAGTCCAGTAAAAGAACTAAAAAATAATGTTAATGCATGACCTGTCTCATTCCTTTTAATTCCAATATGTGACTGTAATGCTAGAAGCCTAGGGACACCATTTGGATTCAGTGCGGACCCAGATTTTATAACAAATGAAATGTATATTTCTATATATTTCCAAATATGTCACTTCTTTAATGAAAGACATATAAAGGGCTGAGCTGTCTTCAGAAGTTAACATGTTAGACTGATATGGTTATTAAAGAACAATGGCTGCAGATGAGTTGTCTAGTTTTCTGATTTTACATTAATTGCATTCAAATGTCAAATCCAAATATCAAATCTCATCCCCTGTATTCTATCTGCATGAGGTTGAATTTAGCAATAGTTTAGCACTAAGACTAGAGTGGGAATGTCCCATTTCGTTTATAGCTTCATCTGTCATGGAGAAGCACCAGCAGTGGCCTAACTTTTGACACCGTTTTTTATCATACCTCTTAGTAAAAAGGCATAACTATGTGAATGTATGTGTAGTGATACTGTCAGCAGTGTGATGGAAGAAAGCCCATCTAGCCAGGTCAGAGTAGATGCTCAGTAATTAAAAGTATGAGGAGGATAGTGTAGCAATCATGAAGAAACGCTGGGTCAGAACACGTACTCTCAAGAAGTAACTCCTTGAGTTCCATTTTAAATAAGTAACAATATTTTATAAGAAAATCATCACAGATCCTATGAATAAATTATATTGCACCAAACAAAGGAAATACACCACAAAATTTAAACAAAACAAATATTTTTTTTAAATGCTGTTACAGTGGGTACCAAAAAGGGTGCCAAAATAGAAGAACACTAGAAGTTTCCATATGGTGCAGTCAACACTCAGACCTGTATTCACTATGACAATCTATTTTATCAGCATTCAAATTGAAGGAGGTAAAGGGGGTAGCTGCATTTTTATAAACTACTACATCAAGAATGTAGTAACAGACTACTGGTTGGGTGCACGTATATGCCTACATGTGAGTCAGCTGCTTGTTGGGCCTCTCTGAGGGAAGACATGCTAGGTTTCTGTCTGTAAGCATACCACAGCATCAATAATAATGTCAGGCCCTGGAGCCTTCCCCAAAGTTGGATCCCAATTTGGGGCCGATCATTGGACCGCCTTTCCCCGAGTCTTCTCTCTCTCTGTTTTTGTTCCTGCAGTTCTCCCAAACAGGAACAACCCCTTTTCCCCCTGTCAGAGTTCCTGACTATGGGATGGTAAACCCATTCTTCCACCCAATACTCCTATGCCCTTTCTTTCTACTGGAAGTGAACTCTACAACTTCCCTCTCCCCATTTTTGGGTATTTCATCCAAGGTCACTCTCTTTGAGTCTTGACATTCACCTCTTAAGTATCTGGCCCATTTTAGAGGGTCACCCCACCTCTCCAGGGACCCCTATGGGTGAATTGGGAAAAGCTGGAAGAGCTTGAGGAGGAGAGTGACTCCATGGAAAGACCAGCTGTCTCAATGAATCTAGACTCTGAAGATCTCGAAGACACTGAGCCACCAATCAGGCAGCAAACACTGGCTGGTCTGTGGCCCCCAACACATATACAGAGGACTACCTGGGCTGACTCAGCTAGAGCAGGCACACTTAGCCCTTGAGAGACTTAGGGACATAGGGAGTGGGGAGGTCTGGCGGGGTGTTGGGGACATCCTCTTGGAGACAGGGAAGATAGAATGGGATGGGGAAGTATTGGAGGGCAGAACAGGAGGGGGATAGTGATGGGACTGTGAGGAAAGATTAAAGACAAAAAAAAAAAGAATGTAGTAACAAAATGAGTACTGTAATGTTTATATAAAATATTTTTCTAAGGAATTTCTTCTTTCCTATTCTCAATGACAGAGAATAGATTTGTTTTCATTTTAGATTACCTTCCAGTCTTCTTGTCTATGTAAGGTGATTTAAGTCTTCCTTAATAGATTTAGCTTTCTAGTTTTTAAAAATTGTTTACTACAGTGATATGCTTTTGTGTCTGGAGCTATACTTTCTCTGATATGATTTCAAGTGTCAAATGAATACCTGTTGTGTTTTGAAATTTGTGTGTGTGTGTGTGTGTGTGTGTGTGTGTGTGTGTGGTCAGGAGTTTGAAAGATAGGGTGAGGGTCATCGAGGAGGTGGAAGGAGAGAAGGAGGGAGAAAATGATGTGAATATGATGCAAACTAGGTAATTTCTAAATATCAATCAGAAGAAGGAGGAAAAGGACAAGATGGATGGGGACAAGAAGAAGGAGGAGGAGGAAGAGGAGGAGGAGGAGGAGAAGGAGGAGGGGAGGAGGAAGAGGAGAAGGAGAACAAGAACAAAACAGGAACAAGGACAAGAAGAACAAAGACAAGAAGGACAAGAAGAATGAGAACAAGAAGAAGAAGAAAGAAGAAGGGCTAGAGAACTATCTCAGAGGTTAAGAGCACTTGCTGCTCTTCCAGATGGCATGGGTTTGAATGCCAGCACCCACATAGCAGCTCACAACTCTCCATAACTCCAGTTCCATGGAATTCCATGTCCTTTTGCTTCTACAGGAATTAGGCTTATAAGTATTCCACAGTAATACATGCAGGCAAAACACCCACACATATAAAATGAAAATAAAAAATATTTAAATAGAGAATGACTAAAATTCCCAAGATTAACTACACAAGTATTGGTGAAAATATTAAGTGAGAAATTGGTGTTATTATTTATATCTTGGGTACATATAAAATGATTTGATCACTTTTGAATACATTTCCCCAGTTGCTTAAGTTTAGCCTAAATCTACCATATTATATTCCTAGGTATTTTCCCAAGATAAATGAAAACATACAGGTATAGAAAACATATGTTGCTACAAGCTTTATCTGTAATAGACAAAAACTATGAGCAACACAAACTCTCCATGAGAAAACAGATGAATAAACAATCTTTTACTTATTCATTTATCCATCATCAAAATGGTACCAAACAGTGTGAAGGGATAAATCATTACTATACATGAGATATGGGAAATCTTCAAAACAATTTGCAAAACCCAAGGAGAAGATTATATATGTATGCATACATATATACATATACATATATATATGCTAGTTTTCATGTCAACATGATGCAAGTAAGGATAATATTAAAAGGTGGACATTTCATTCCTTCTTAAAAAGGGGAATCAAACACCCACAGAAGGAGTGGCAGAGATTAACTATGGAGCAGAGACGGAAGAAAGGACAAGCATATAGCCATCTCCTAAGAGGCTCTGACAATACCTGACCAATACAGATGTAGAGGCTCACAGCCATTCATTGAACTGAGTACACGGTCCCCAATGAAGGAGTTAGAGAAAGGTTCTATGGAGCTGAAGGTTTGCAGCCCCTTAGGACGAACAACAATTATTAACTAGTACCCTCAGAGCTCCCAAGGACCCAACCACCAATCAAGGACTATACAGGGTGGGATTGAATGTACTGGCAGCAGGTATGTAGTAGAGGATTGCAAATTCGATCATCAATAGGAGGAAAGGACCTCTGCCTTGTGAAGGTTTTGTGCCCCAGTGTAGGGGAATGCCAGGGTCAATAAGTGGGAGAGGGTGGGGTGACAGGCATGGGGAGGGGGGAGGCAAAAGGTGTTTGTTTGTTTGTTTGTTTGTTTGTTTTGGAGGGGAACCTGGGAAAGGGAAAATGTACATGTAAATAAAGAAAATACCTAATTAAAAAAAAAAAAAAGAAAAAAAAATAGCATCCTAATTGACAAAATGCCTCCATAGGATTAGCCTGTGGGCAAGTCTTTAAGGGCATTTTCCTGATCAATGGTTGATGTGGTCCCACCCTGGACTGGTAGTCCTATGTGCTGTTAGAAAAATGGTTGAGTAAGCCCTATGAGTAAGCCAGGGAGCACCACTCCTACATGATTTTTGCTTTAATTTTTGCCCTAGAATTCTTCAGTGTTGGACTTACAAGCTTCCAGGTAAAATAAACTCTTTTCTTTCCATGTTGCTTTTGGCCTCAGTGTTTTATCACAGCATTTAAAACACTAAGACAATAGAGTTCTAGAAAATGTATTTATTTTTCATAACAATAAATGAGTGATTTTGTGAGAAGGGATGATAGAGTCTGGAGACAAAGAGTGCAAAGAACTGGACATTAACTATAAGTAACACATGTTAGAACATCAACTTGCATATTTCAAATATGTACAGAACACTAGATCAATTATCCATCTAGATAGTTACAAAAGATAAATTTTGCTCTCAAGATACAAAGATAATAAAAAATAGATATATAAAGTTAAATGATAAGCAGTTTTTACCAAACACAAAAACAGTAAAATACAAATAGCTTTATATCTGATACTTCATATATGATGATCTTTTACTTGGCAAATAAAGAACAACTGTTACAAATAAAAGAAGAAATTACTAAAAGATAAAATTTCAGCAGTAGATTTTAACACCTCTATCAAATGTTGACAAACTAAGCAAAAATAAAATAGTTACCATATTACATTTCTATAAAAATGTTTTTAAACAGAACATTCAGTTCTAAACTGTCTAAAAAAACTGTCTAAAAAGTATCAAAAAGAAATAAAACCTATGTAGCATCACAAAGCACAAGATACGTGATATAACTTAGAGAATAGTTTCAAATCAGTACAAGATCATTTCACAACTTCATTTTAAAAATAAGTGTTAAATAAAAATTAGTTTGTTATTTAAGTTATGATCTATAATACTTCAGGAATGACACACATGGAATTTTTGGTACCTAGTTAAATTCAGTAACAAGTATCTGTTAATTATATCATCTTAGATGATACAGACCACCCAATGACATCAAAAGAACAGACAGAAAATATATAAGAAAATGAATAATATGATCAAAAGAAAAACAAAAGCAGCAAATGTTTGATAGCAACCGGTGGTAAAAATCAGTTTTCCTAAAATTGTAAATGATGATGCTAATAAGACCTCAAAAATTTAAATAGCCATGACAAAGAAATGAAGATTTATCCCTATAATTCAGAGTGACATAATTTAATGTGTATACAAGACCAACATGAAAAGGAAATAAACCATTATTTTGAAATAAGATCTCACTATGTAGCCCTGGCTGTCCTGGGGAATGGGAAGGATGAGGTGTGAGGTTTAGGTTCAGAAGCCCTGTGAGTACTGAGTACGTGCAGACCAACTGTGGGAGGCAGATCAACTTTAGTTGTGGTGATTCAAGGCTTATATCATTTGGGGAACAGAGGACAGAATGTCTAGGATAGGCAAAGGTCATTGGCTGAAGGCTTATATTATCCAAATGCCTCATTAGCATGGGGAAGCATTTTAGGAATTTCTGAGGCTAGCAGAACTGGTTCTTATTGGGAGAAAGGAAGTTGAACATGTACTCTTAACCAAGGCTATGTGACATTCTGCAGGTAAAGGTCTGTGGGGAGTTTTGAACTCCTTAGACAAGGTCAGAAAAGGGGAAGCCCTGTTGACAATGAAGGGAGTCCTCCATATTGTGCCGAGCTCAGAAGACTATACAGACAGTGTAGACTTTGACCTTCATTAGCAGGGCAACCGGAGGTGAAAGAACTCTCAAGAATACTTTATCTCTCGTCGCTTCCACCTCGACCAGCAAGGAAGACACAACCGGAGAGTTCTTCTTTAAGCAGTTTATTCAGGACCTTAATACAATCTTCTGACCCCGAGGGCAACACCCCAGGCCCTTAAATGCTCTACGCCAAGCCTATCACACGAGGCCACAAGGAATGTGCAGATAGGATGCCAAATGGGGAAGCAAACCAGGACAACAAGCACAGCCAAATAAGGAGTTGTTTATCACTCTAGCGCTCCAGCAAGGAACGGAAGCTGGCGCCATCTCAGGGCGAGGTCCAGTGCTCTCCACAATCTCTAAGGGAGAAAAGGTGGTGGAATGACATCCAAAGTTCATGTAGTGGAAAGCTTAATACTGTAAAATTGGCCATTCTGCCAAAAGGAATTATTGGTGCAATGTGATCTCAACAAAAATCTCTGTAACATTGCTCACAATAATAGGAAAGGAAACCCTAAAATTCATGTGAAACCACAAAATCCTTGGATATACAAAGCAATATTGAACAAAAAGAAAACATGTCAGAGTGATTACTGTTGCTGATAGCACTAGGGCTAAGAATATTTGATGTTAATTCCATTCTCGTGCGAGGGGCTGTGAACAAGGAACGAGTCAGCACTCAGGTGATTTCCTGCAAACCTTCTTCCCAGCTTAATCGATAAAATAAAGGCGAGAGCTGGTGATTGAGCAGAGAAGGAGGGGAAGATGGAGCTGAAGGTTTTGGGAAAGAAAGGGAGAGAGGAGGAGGTGGTAGGAAAGCGGAGCAGAAGCACATGGCCTGGAGAAACCGTAAGTGATAAGGGGTCTCATAGATGAGGAAAATGGTAGTGTAGTGGTAGATCTGCCCAATCTAGGCGCACAGCTTGTATTCATATTGAGTTGTGTTTTCATTGCTGGGGTATATTTGGGTTGCAGATTTATTGCAACAGATTACCTTTCCAGAGTTTAAGATATATTGCAGAGCTATAGTAATAAAACATATAGGTTACCAGCACAAAACAGACACTAAGACCAATGGAACAAAGCAGAAAGCCCAAGCATAAGTGCATGTAAGTGGGCAGGCGCTGAGGCTGGGGAAGAGACTTAGTCTGGACTTTGTGAGTTTCTGTGTCGGTGATTAGCTCGCTGAAGAGAGCTCGCTGAAGGGATAGGCATAACTTGGCAGGCGTTATTGGAGGGAGGGAGTGACGGCTCACCCGTACCTGAACATCCCACACCATGGCAGTTCCCGAGACCCGTCCCAACCACACTATTTATATCAACAATCTCAATGAGAAGATCAAGAAAGATGAGCTCAAGAAGTCCCTGTATGCCATCTTCTCCCAGTTTGGCCAGATCCTGGATATCCTGGCGTCTCAGAGCCCGAAGATGAGGGGCCAGGCCTTCGTCATCTTCAAGGAGGTCAGCAGTGCCACCAATGCCCTGGGCTCCATGCAGGGCTTCCCTCTCTATGACAAGCCCATGCGTATCCAGTATGCAAGGACTGACTCAGACATCATTGCCAAGATGAAGGGCACCTTTGTGGAGAGAGATCGCAAATGGGAGAAGAGGAAGCCCAAGAGTCAGGAGACACCTGCTGCCAAAAAGGCTGTTCAGGGTGGGGCAGCTGCCCCAGTGGTGGGTGCTGTCCAGCCTGTACCAGGCATGCCACCTATGACTCAGGCACCCCGCATCATGTACCACATGCCAGGACAGCCTACCTACATGCCACCACCTGGCATGTTACCGCCACCAGGCCTCGCTCCTGGCCAGATTCCCCCCTGGGGCCATGCCCCCACAGCAGCTCATGCCTGGGCAGATCCACCTGCCCAGCCTCTCTCTGAGAATCCACCCAATCACACCCTGTTCCTCACCAACCTGCCTGAGGAGACCAGCGAGCTCATGGTCTCTATGCTTTTCAACCAGTTCTTTGGCTTCAAGGAGGTGCGTTTGGTTTTTGAGAGCCATGACATTGCCTTCGTGGAGTTTGACAATGAAGTGCAGGCTGGGGCAGCACGAGACGCCCTGCAAGGCTTTAAGATCACACAAAACAATGCTATGAAGATCTCTTTTGCCAAGAAGTAGCACCTTCCCCTATAGAGTGTCCCAATCCTCATTCTGGGGCTGCCCCTTCCTCCCCTCTCCTTTGGCTCAGTTCCTGAACGTAAGTCCCCCCTTGCGGGCCTTCTCAGAGCCGTGTGTGAGTGTGTGGTTGCCACACAGCATTGTACCCAGAATCTGTCCCCAGACATTGCACCTGGCGCTGTTAGGTTGTGATTAAAGTGAGTTTTTGAGGTTTGTTTTTTCAAAATAAATAAATAAATAAGTGCATGTAAGTACAAATATCTGATACGTGACAAAGATGCTGAACTCATACAATAGAGAAAATGATATGTTGCCAGCAAATGGTGATGAGAGACAAGATATCTAAGTGTAGAAGAATGTGACTCATGTCCATTATCCCACACAAATATTAACACCAAATGGATCAAAGACCACAAAAATACAGCCTCAAATGCTGAAATTGCTAGAAGAACTCATAGGCAGTACTCTATATGATATAGGTGCATTTGACTCTGTGCTCAGCAACTAAGACCAACAATTGACAAATGGGGCTTCAAAAGACTCCAAAGCTTCTGCACAGATAAAACAGTTAATCCAAGGGTTTGTTCTTGTTGTTTTTGTTTGTTTGTTTGTTTTTTGGAGGGGAAACTGGGAAAGGAGAAATCATATGACATGTAAATAAAGAAGATCTAAAAAAAATAAGAAAGAAAGAAAGAAAGAAAGAAAGAAAGAAAGAAAGAAAGAAAACAGTTAATCAAGCACAGAGGAAGCCCACAGAGTGGTAAACAAATGAAAACAAATGACCCAAATATAAATGGAGTTCTGAATCTAAACAGAGTTCTCAAATACATTACAAAATGGCTAAGAAATATTTCAAGAACTTATTCTTCCTAGTGTGATGATTTCTCTATGCTCGGCCTAGGGAGTGGCACAAGGTGTGACCCTGTTGGAATAGGTGTGTCATTATGGGTGTACCAAGCTCTTTGTTGGCAGATCCAGGCAAAAAGAGAACCTGGTCCAGCCAATTCTCTCGGGGCTGAGTGGGATGGTGAGTGTTGAAGCTCGGATCTCCTCCTGTCCAGAGAATAACCACCCCCACCCTACCCACCCCCAAGCAGGGAGTCTGTCAAAGCAGGAACTCTTATTGTATAGATCTTTTTCTTTATAAAGGTTTGAGAGAGGAGGTGGAGTTTTTTGCTGAGGTGAGATGATATAGCAGGAGGTTGAGGAAGGGTATGGGGTGATTGAAGGAGCCAACAAAGTTACTCTATGTCAGCAGTAGCTAGGCAAAGGCAAGCTTAAGCAGGTCGTGCTGAGTCTCTCCAGTACAGTTTACAAAACTCGAGCCAAACTTGGATTTGTCCTCAAGGCCCAAACCAGGGCCAAATAGGGCCCAACATAGGTGTGGGCTATAAGACCCTCATCCTAGCTGCCTGGAAGCTAGTATTCTGCTAGCAGCCTTCAGATGAAGATGTAAAACTCTCAGCTCTTCCTTCACCAAGCCTGCCTAGATGCCGCCATGTTCCTGTTTTTATGATAATGGACAGAAACTGTAAGGCAGCCCCAATTAAGTGTTGTTCTTACAAGAGTTGCTTTAGTCATGGTGTCTGCTCACAGCAGTAAAACCTTAACTAAGACACCTAGCAACTTGGGAAATGCAAATCAAAACAGCTTTGAGATTTTTATCTTACCTTAGTCAGAAGGTAATGTCAACAAAACAGCTGACAGCAAATACCAGAGCCAATGAGGAGACAGGAGAATCTCATTCTTTGTTGATGGGACTACAAACTGATGCAACTACTATGGAAATCAGTGTGAAAAATTCCCAAAAAACTAAATAAATCTGCTATATGGCCTAGCTATCCCATGCTTTTGCAGATACCCAAAGGAGTGTATGTCTAGTCCACAGATAATTGCTCAGTTACGTTCAATGCTGCTCCACTACCAATAACTATGAAATAGAAACAACAGAAATGTCCCTCAACCAATGTTGGAGAATGAAAATGTGCTACAAGGCTGACTGTTTCCCCTTTGGATGCCTTCGGGACCTACAAATGACCCAGTCTTCTCTCAGCCCATCCCTCTGTGCAAGGCACTCTTTACCTTGTAACAGCTAAGTATGTATGGTGGGAATCAGGTAGACAATTTTCACTCTCCTTCCTGCCATGTGCTGCCAAACCCCTTCTCATCCCCAGCTGTATATTGGACTAACTGCATGAGTCTAGCCTCCCTTTCTAGTCATCTCCCTGGGAAATCCACAGATCCTAGTGGCTGATCCAGCTTCCCTTATTCCTGTGAACGAGCACTCTCAGAGACTCCCTTCTAGTCCATACCTTTTCTATTCAGTCAGCTCTAATTCATTCTAACTGGAACTCCCAGTGGCCATACTTGTCAGGGAATCAGAAGCACTCCCTAACAAGCAGTCAACAGCCATAAGAGTCCAAAGTTCCAGGGTGAAAAATAGAATCCTAGGGATGGAATACCTACCCAACAAAGACAAGACATATACAAACATCCACAATAATAATCACCTCAAGCCCAGATGCCTAGACATCAGAGCAAAAATTATAGCTACTAACAACCAGGAAAATATATCTCCATCAAACTATACCATCACTTCTATACACCATGGGCCTGAGAAATGCAACATAAATGAAGCACAGGATCAGGACTTCAAAATAGCTTTTAGGAATATATTCAAGGACCAAAAAGAAATTATGATGAACTCATTAGTAAAATCTACAAAAACACAAACATTGGAATGAAAGGAAGAAAACTGTTAAAGACATAAAAGTAGAAATAGAGTCACTGAAAATAACCCAAACTGCAGTGAAACAGGAAATGAAAACTTTAGGAAGTCAAGTAAAAACTTCAGAGGTAAGCTTCATCTACACAGTACTAGAGACAGAAGAGGGTTTCAGATATTGAAGTCAAGATAGAAGAACTTAGCTACTTCAGTCAAAGAAAATATTCAATAGTAGATAGATAGATAGATAGATAGATAGATAGATAGATAGATAGATAGATGATAGATGGATGGATGGATGGATGGATAGATAGATAGATAGGAAAATACAGGCACCAAAGATTCAAAAAAAAAATAGATCACCATGTAAAGACTAAATCTATGAATGATAGGAATAGAGGAAGGAAAAAAACCCATGGTCAAAGACACAGCAAATATTTTCACTCATTGCATTACTTACCTTGACTCTTAGTTGTCAGGAATGGTAACTGAGACCAATGTCTGCTTCTATCACCCTCACTTTCTAACCTGTTGCTATCACGCGTGAGTATATTTCCATCCACATTGACCAGGCTGGTGGCCAGATTAGCAATGCCTGCTGGGAGCTCTACTGCCTGGAACATGACATCCAGTCAGATAGCCAGATGCCAAGTGACAAGACCATTGGGGGAGGAGGTGACTCCTTTAACACCTTCTTCAGTGAGACAGGAGCAGGCAAGCATGTGCCCCGAGTAGTGTTCATAGATCTGGAACCCACAGTTGTTGATGGTGTTCTCACTGGCACCTACGGCCAGCTCTTCCATCCTGAGCAGCTCATCACAGGCAAGAAAGATGCTGCCAATAACTATGCCCATGGCCACTACACCATTGGCAAGGAGATAATTGACTTTGTCTTGGACAGGATTCTCAAGCTGGCTGACCAGTCCATGGATTTCCAGGGCTTCTTGGTTTTCCACAGCTTTGGTGGGGGAACTTGCTCTGGGTTCACCAACCTGCTGATGGAGCAGCTCTCTGTTGATTACAGAAAGAAGTCCAAGCTGGAGTTCTTCATTTACCCAGCCCCCTCGGTTTCTACTTCTGTAGTTGAACCCTACAATTTCATCCTCACCACCCATACCATCCTGGAAGAGTCTTGATTGTGCCTTTGTGGTAGACAATGAGGCCATCTATGTATGACATCTCTTGTAGAAATCTCAACATTGAGCACCCAACCTACACTAACCTTAACTGTCTGATTAGCCAGATGTCGTCTTCCGTCACTGCTTCCCTCAGATTTGATGGGGCCCTGAATGTTGATCTGACAGAATTCCAGACCAACCTGGTACCCTAACTTCATATTCACTTCCCTCTGGCCACTTATGCCCCTGTCATCTCTGTTGAGAAAGCCTACCATGAGCAGTTTTCTGTAGCAGAGATCACCAATGCCTGCTTTGAGCCAGCCAACCAGATGGTGAAATGAGACCCTCACCATGGTAAATACATGGCTTGCTGCCTGATGTACCATGGTGATGTGGTTTCCAATGATGTCAATGCTACCATTGCCACCATCAAGACCAAATGCAGCATCCAGTTTGTGGACTGGTGTCCCACTGGCTTCAAGGTTGGCATTAATTACCAGCTTCCCACTGTGGTACCTGGTGGTGATCTGGCCAAGGTCCAGAGAGCTGTGTGCATGCTGAGCAATACCATAGCCATTGCTGAGGCCTGGACTTGCCTAGATCACAAGTTTGATCTGAAGTATGTGTACCTTTGTGCACTGGTATATGGGTGAGAACATGGAAGAGGGGAAGTTCTCTGGGGCCCATGAGGACATTGATGCCCTAGAGAAGGATTATGAGGAGGTTGGTGTAGATTCTGTGGAAGATGAGGGTGAAGAAGAAGGAAAGGAATACTAAGTCCATTCCTCTCGCTCCTGTATCACATCAAACTCCAGCACCAGCATTAGCTGCAGGCATTGATGCTTCTGCGCTGTTTCCATTCTGTGATCATGTTTTCTCCACGTGTACCTCTAAGTTTTCCATGATGTCTCAAAGTAAAAGCTTTAAGAAAAGAAAAAGAAAAAAGAAAATATTTTCAACAAAACCATAAAATAAATTTTTTTATTTAAAAAGGAGATCCCTACCAAGGTTCAAGAAACATACAGAACACCAATTAGATTGGAGACTAAGAGAAATTCTCTAAAACACATAATAAACAAACACTGAATGTACTAAACAAAGAATGAATGTTAAAAGCTGCCAGGGAAAAAGAGCAAGTAACATAAAGGCAGACATTGCATTTCTCAATGGGGACTCTAGAGCCAGAAGGGTCTGCACCAATGTTCTATAAACTCTAAGAAACCACAAATGCTAGCCTAGACTTTCGATCACAATGGAAGGAGAAAGAAAAACAGTTCTTGATAAAAGGACTGTTGAAACCAAATATAAACACTTTGTATACAAATCCAGCTCTACAGAAGGTGCTAGAAGAGAAGCTTCAACCTGAAGACATTAAACACATAGGAAAGCACAAGGACGAAATAATCACTAAGCAGCAAATCAAATGGAGGGGGGAAACCCATACCATGACAACAATATAACAGAAATCAATAAGCAATGCTCAATGATATCTTTCTACATCAATGGTTTCAATCCATCAGTAAGATGACTTGGACTGCCAGACTAGATGGGAAAATAGGATCCATCTTTTTGCTATATCCAGGTGGGAGAGGATACACCTAGCTGCATGGAGATTAGAAGTGGCTGGGTTTGGGAGTGATATCCAGGCAGTGCCCACCGGCTCAGAGGACAAGGGGAGAGGGGAATGGGGGAAGGGTTGTGGTAGAGATGGCTGGGAGAGGGTAGTGAATGGGATGTACAGTGAATAAGTAAAAAAATAAATTTAGAAAAAGTCTTTTTTTCAACAATAATAAAGGTTTTGTCACATGACATCCAAAATTCTGATCCTTTTACCATAAACTTTAACCATTCTTCTGCCACAAATTGAGTTCAGGAAGTCCAATTCTTAAAAAAAAAATGTTATGCTTATTTTCACCTAATGGCACTTTTGCTCCAGTGTCAAACTAATTCTTAAATAGCATGTACAATAGGAAAACACTAATCAATAAATACCACACAATATATAAAATATGTGATACTACTTAACAGTTTAAATTATCATTCAGATTTATAGCATAACAATTGTTTTTCCTTCCAAGGAGGGAACAAGACGTTTAGAGAACAATATTGTTAATATTTAGAAATGAATTAACAAATTTTTAATATTCAAAGAATGATAAGGCTATACTTTAAAATCTTATACTCCACTAAGTTGGAAAATCTGAAATAAATGGATAATTTTCTCAAAGTTAAATCAGATAAACAATTTCAATAAACTTATAACTGCTAGTGAAATAGACTCAGTTATTAAAAGTCTCTAAACCAAAAAAAAAAAAAAAAAAAAAAAAAACCCTGGAACCAGATGGTTGTAGTGCAGAATTCTACTAGAATTTAAAAGAATTAGTGCCAGTACTCCTCAAATTACTCCACAAAATAAAAACAGAAGGAACATTGCCCAGTTTTATGAGGCCACAGTTATGCAGATACCCAAACCACATAAAGACTCAGCAAAGAAAGTGAATTTCAGAACAATTTCTCTTATGAACTTAGATGCAAAAATACTTAACAAAATACTTGCATTCCATAATCAAGTAGGTTTCTTCCTAGAGATGCAGGGATGGTTCAATATATGAAAATCAGAAAACATAATCCACCCTATAAACATACTGAAAGGAAAAAAACCATAATTTTAACATTAGATGCAGAAAAGGCCTTTAACATGATTAATACCCCTTTAAGATAAAAGTCCTGGAGAGATTAGGCATAAAAGGAACAATTCTAAATATAATGCTGGCAATTTACAGCTATCTTAAATTCAACTTAAATGGAGAGAAATTCAAAGAAACGCCATTAAAATCAGGAATAAGGCCAGGTTGTCCACTCTCTTCATATCTATTCAATTAGTCAAAATGCAGATGATAAGATGGTCTGGAGTGCTTAGATCAAGTCCAAGTAGATCAAGGACCTCAATATAAAACCAGATATACTGAATCTAATAGAAGAGAAAGTGGGAAAGAGCCTTGAACTTATTGGTACAGGGGGAAAATTTCCTATAAAGAACACCAATGCCTCCGGTTCTAAGTTTAACAATTGATAAATGGGACCTCATGAAACTGAAAAGCTTCTTTAAAGCAAAGGACATAGTCAATAGCACAAATTAGCAACCTACAGATTGGGGAAAACATCTTCACTAACCCTACATCTAGTAGATAGCTATTCCAAAATATATAAAGAACTCAAGAAGTTAATTTCCACAAAACCAAATAACCCAATTTTTAAAATGGGGTACAGAGCTAAAACAGAACTCACAACAGAGGAACCTCAAATGGCCAAGAAGTACTTAAAGAAATGTTCAACATCCTTTAGTCATCAGAGAAATGCAAATGAAACATGAGATTCTACCTTACACCAATCAGAATGTCTAAGATCAAAAACTAAAGTGATAGCACATGCTGGCGAGGATGTGGAGAAAGAGGAACACTCCTCCACTGCTGGTGGGGTTACAAACTGTTTCCCCCACTTTTTTATTTATTTATTTATTTATTTATTTATTCATATATATTCACTGTACTTTCTCATCATAGCACACTTTCTATCCTCCCCTCCCAGACCCACCCTCACAATCCCTCCCATTACCCACTTCTATCCTCCTCAGAGAAGGGAAATCTTCCATGGGTACCAACCTGTCCGGGCACACCAAGTTACACCAGGACTAAGTGCATCCTCTCCCACTGAGGCCAGAAAAAGGCAGTCCAGCTATGAGAAGGGGACCCAAAGGTATGTAATAGAGTTAGAGACAGTGCTCCTCTACTCTAATTGGTAGAAGACTGCATGAAGACCAAGTTGCACATCTGCTATAAATGTGTAAGGGTCCAGGTCCAACCTGTGCTTGCTCTGTGGTTGATGGTTTAGTATATGAGCCCTCATGGGTTCAGGTTAGTTGACTCTTAGGTTCTCTTGTAAAATCAGTGGGGGTGCATCTGTGGGACAAGATATGGACCTGGGATGGGGGAGGATCCTGGGAGTCTATAGAGGTAACACTAGGTCAGACTGTTAGCAACTCAGGATATGGAGACTGAAGTAGCTACCCTCTCATAGCCAGGCAGGACTTGCAGTAGAGGGAGGGAGACAACAACCAACCCACCCACAAAACCTTCTACCAAAATTTGTCTTGCCTATAAGATGCACAGGGGTAAAGATGGAGAAGAGATTGAGAGAATGGTCAATTAACTTGAGACCAATCTGATGGGAGAGAGTGAACTCTTGACACTACTAATGATCCTCAGCTATAGTTACAGACAGGAGCCTACTGTAGCTGTCTCCTGAGAAGCTTCATCCATCACGGAAACCTATGCAGAGACCCACAGCCAAAGTGAAGCTACGGGAAGACTTATGTAAAGCCTTTTTTAAAAAGTGCCAAGAACACACAATGGAAAGAAAATAGTGTTTTAGATTTATGTGGCTGGTAGAAGTTATGCACATGCAGGGCAATGAAACCTTGACGTCAATCCTTAAAAGAGCAAACTCTAAAGATGATTAAAAACTTCCACATAGAGTAACACTGTATGACTAGAAGCCACTTGGAGCAACACTCTGTGATGTTCTGGGCAGTGACTTATTGAATCCCAAAGCACAGATACTTCTACACTTCTCATCATGCATCCTATAGAACAATGATATGAACACACTGGACAAGGCTGGATATAAACTAATCCATGGCAAAACAAAAGGAACCCCCACCCCCATTACGTTAGACCAGAAAATTCCTGCATTGGAGAGACAACAGTCAAAAGGAAGAACTTTTATTGAAACAACATGTATTCAAGTCACGTCAGAACAGGGGTTATGAGTAATCATGTATGACTTGAGCCATAATTAAAAAGATAACTAATAGTGGGCATGCATGTGAAAAAATACATCAAAAATGGCATATAACATATTGCAGTGATAGCTCAGCGGTTAAGGTCGCAGACCATGGTATAGAAGGTACCAGGTTCAAATTCCAGCAACCACTGCGGTTTTTTGTCCTCTTCTGGTGTCTGAAGACAGCTATAGTCATATAAAAGGTCAAGGGATATGTGAAAATATGTTAGTTATTTAGCATCAATATCATCTTGCACCTATTAAATGGCTATTATCAAACCATAGAGGATATATTAGCCCAGATTCATTTTAATTTGATCTCTAAAGTCATTCATATGAGTATCTTCTGGACTTAACCATCACACATTCTGTAGAATATGAAAACACTGGTTAATGCTGGATCTAAACTAACCCATGGTCATGATAACAGGCATGAATATAAAATCTAAAGAAAATCACAATAGAGGATGGTTTTCTCTGTGTAAATATCTGCCAATAGATCACATATTTACTATTGGTTATATTCCTGCAATATTTATGCCAGTCTTGTTATAAAATATATAGGTAAAACATATAATTGAGAGATTTTTATGATGCCAGTAAAAACAATTCTTAAGAAAAATCCAATATCAATCTTTGTTATAAGCATTCTTCAAAATAACCAATTAAATTTTATTTCTGTGATATATTTTTCAAAAAAAGAAAGAAAATTCAATGATTTACCTCCCAAGAGTTATTTATTTTATTGGATCTTAATATATAATTAAAATCAATCAGAACAAAGAGCCTATTTATTATTAGATTGTTTATCTGCTTTCAACATCCTATTCTCATGCTTAGTATTAAGTATATAATTTTCTTTATGTATAACAACGATGAGCTATTCATTCCAGAAAGCTGGTCAAGAAATAATAAATGTTTGAGAGGAGAGTATGTTTAACCTGATGTAGACATTAGGCAGATCATATATGCAGGCCACATGCATGACTCAAATAATGTACATCATTTTTATGATTTTATACATCAGTTATAAGTAATATTAGAAATAAAATTAATAAGCTCTGTTTATATAATTATTCTCCTTATTCAAAGAAGTAATGTTTTCCAGGCTGAAATTCAATTAAAGAATGTCATCCTTCGGATGGAGTAAAGCAGTTATAACTGGTAAATTATAGCTACTCAAGTGTTCCTATTCTCTACATAGGACTAATTCAGAAATGGAATATTTCCAAGCCTGCTGACTGTTTTGGCAGACTCTGTCTGCCTGCTATCCTTGCTTCTCCACCTCCACAGGGTAATCGGTTCTTTAGCAAACTATGACTATGGGGAATCTTTGGAAACCAGACAAAAATATCTAGGAGAAAATCTCTGGGTGAAAGGCATATTTGATCTTGGTTACGAAGCAATTGAAATCATGATAATTCTTACATTATATCACCTACATTCATTCACGCTGGACTTCCTCCAGACCACCACTGATGAGTGGGAGAAACATGGATGAGGAGTCTTGCCAGGTGAATGGTTTTCTTTTTCTCAAATGCCTGCCATTTAACCAGTCTTTAATTTTCAAAGAGAATGTTCCAAGATCCTGCAGGCACTCAGGAACCAGAGCTTAACAAAGCTGGGGTGATGTCCCTAAGAGGAATGAGTGCCTTTAAGACTGAGTAGGTAAATTGGAAACCACTCTCCCCAAGGATGAGAGTGGGGGCTCAAGAGAAATTACTGTTGCTGTTGCCACAGTTCTCAGCCATTTGGAGTGTTAGATGAATCTCCCTGGCAGGTGTTAGATTATTAGTAAAATTAAGCAGATGGCTTTGGCAAACTGCCCCTCCCATTCCTTCTGTTGCCAGCAATTCCAACCCTCTAGCTCAGTTTCACATATGCTTGTTTAAAAAGCTCCTGCCATTCAAGGGCATGGACTCAGTGTAATCATTTGAGCAAGTCTGGAACCAAGAACAAACAGCATCATCCTCATTCTCTCGGAACGTTAGGCAAACCCCTCCTTTGTTTTGTGTCACTCATAATGTGACAACTGATTCTACTCAGGCAGTTCATGTCACTGTCCCAGAGGAAGAAAGTGTGTCTACCAGAGGCTGTCTGTAGTATTTAGTGTACTGTAAAATGGGTTTGATAACCTATATCACTCCACAAGGAAGAGCAGTCAAGCCTCACATCTCTGCATGAGGAGACAGAAAATGGCATTTCCTAGAATGGTTCTTCATGTCTTTGAAGCCTAGTGCATTTTGCTAGCATTAGGTCTGTCTTTTAACTGTAGAGTTACTGATTTATCAGCCAGTAAGTCTTAAGAGACAGTTTACCAATCTGACGAGATCTTACACAGATGTCTAATTGAGACTATTAATGTAATGAAGCTGTGAGATATGAACTGGAACATTCAAACCATCCCAACAACAGTGAGGATATCTATAGCTATATTTATCCCTTATCTTTCTATTGACAGGGATAGCAAATAAAATAATTTATTTTACATTCCTTACAATGGGAAAGATATGTACTTTTCAGCAATAATATTTTGAACATTTACAATAAATTTAGCACTAATGGCATTAGGGCTACCTTAAAAAACATAACAGACCACAGTCTCTGCTTTCAATGAACTTAAACATAAAAAAAGAAGAGAGGGATTACAAAATAATATATAAAAATAATCTTGCTGCCTCTGAGTATAGGAGCACCCAGCATCTGGAAAGAAGTAGAAAAGTTCCTTGTGACGCATGATGAGTTGCTGGGAATGGCCAAATGCTAGGTCTCTTTGTACAAACCTATACTTGAGAGGAAAGAATATAGAGACAAGGAAAGGAAGTTAGTTTCCCATAGGTAGAAAAAGAGAGAGCCACAGTGTTGACTAGAATCACAGTTGAGGTTCATACCATCAAGGATCCTGAAAACCTTCAAGGAACATCACTAGTGAGCAACTCAGTGAGATTCTAGAAGCTTTTATACAGAGACTGGCACTGTTGGATTTGGGGTTTTAATTTATTATGACTATTAATGTGCATACTTGCATATACTAGTAAGTTTTTCCCTAAGATCTTCATACATGCATGTATCATGCTTTGGTCATACCTACCCTCTCCACTATGCTCTTTTGGCCTCTCCTCCATCTCCTTTCTTTCCCCTTGGTCCCTGAGCCTTCCCTAGTAGCCAGTCCCCTTACTATTTTATTATTTTCACAGTTTTTTAAAAAATTATTCTAGCTTCACTATGAGATAAAATATATGATTCTTTTTTTTCTTTTAAAACAGGATCACTTTTGTTTGTTTGTTTGTTTTTATTAGATGCTTTCTTTATTTACAACATCTCCTTCCCAGGTTCCCTTCCAAAAAAAATAAAAATAAATAAAAAAAAACAACCCCCTGTTCCCTCCCCCCTCTCCCTGCTCACCACTCCACCCCCTCCTGTTTACTGGCCCTTGCATTCCCCGTATGATTTATTTATTTCATATATGTGAGTACACTGTTACTGTCTTTAGACACACCAGAAGAGGGCATCAGATCCCCATTAAAGATGGTTGTGAGCCACCATGTCGTTGCTGGGAATTGAACTCAGGATCTCTCGAAGAGCAATGAGTGCTCTTAACCAGTCTCCAACCCAAAATATATGATTCTTGTCTTATGCATCTAGTATATTGTTCTTAACATCATAACTTCTACTTCAGAGATTCACATATATGAAGCTATGGGGGCCATGCTCATCAATACCACTACATCTGGCTCCAAAGGAATGAAGCGGACAATGATAGAGCAGGACACCCAGTGTCTTCCTCTTCTGACCTGAGTGGACATGGCCATGCTTGTGTACACATTCTCTATCTATCTATCTATCTATCTATCTATCTATCTATCTATCTATCTATCTATCTATCTCATGCACATGCTTGAGTACACACACACACACACACACACACACACACACACACACACACTGTTCAGCCAGAAGAAACATTTTCATTTTTAAAACAGTGTCCTGACTGTCATGTGGAGAATAGATTACATGAGAACAGACCTAGAAAACATTTCAGCTTTTAAAAGAGATAAAACGAAGATTTCCCTTTGCAGCAATGCTCACAAGTTTCTTCCAATAAATATTCTTTGGGAGTTACACCAGGGGACATACCCTTACCATTCCTTTCCAATGCCAATGTACCTTTTTAAAGCAGCTGCAAATTTCAAAGATGATGTGTGAATTGAATATCTCAGAGAACACACACACACACACACACACACACACACACATACACACACACAAACAGGCATACAAATACAATAATTTGCCTTTACGTATACATATATAATGATAAGTAGTACAAATCCTATTACTTATGGACAGATGTAATCGTAGAAAGTAGTTTGAATTTTTCCAGCACATTGGTACATTGTTCATGTTTGCCTGGCATTGATGTAAGTGCAAACTCGGTAAGAGATCAGTTCAATTCCTAGTTGCACAATAGGACTAGGTAGTCCACTATTTTAAGCAGCACTTTCTTTTATTGGTCACCCCTGTAGCTTATGGCCTGTCTTCTACTGATACATTTCACTAAATTGTTAACACTGGACTCCAAAACCATTTCCTTTGTTATACACAGGAAAAATAATTGAAGACAAAAAAAAAATGAAGCTCACTTTTAAAAGCCTTTCACTTTCAAAAAACATTCTCTGCCTCGCTTCTTTGACATGCC
>JADRCD010193435.1:1406-16381 GCA_019843815.1 Montemys delectorum
TTACCTGTCTCCTGAGCTCTGGTCTTATGTGGAGAGGGTACATCCAAGCCTTCTGCATTACCTGTCCCTGGTCCTTGCTCACTTGCTTACTCGCCCACTCTGTTTCTGCAGTCTGGGGCGTGCTGTTGCACTGATGAGGCACTGCTTGGCCTCTGGAGATTCTGAGGCATTTCCTGGATCTCCCTTGGGTACAAATCCATTTCATATCCAGTGTCATTGCATTTCTTCAGAACATACATGTTTGAGACAGGACATCTGAAGTGCTCTCCTTCCTGTTGCAGTGGTGTGGCAGGTGGTAGGTGGCAGGCCCATAGGGTCTCTTGTTTGCTGTAGAGCCTCCAGCTGTATCAGCTTAGTGTGAGTTCTGGGCGTCCTTCCCTGAAGTGATAAGTGCTGTTGGGGTCCTGTGTGCTCTAGAGGGTGGCATCATCTCATTCCCTCATTGGCATGGCAGAGCTTTGTTGACAGTGCCAGGGGACCCCATCCAGAATGTGCTGTCTTTCATGCTTGCTTTTCTTTTCTCTCACCTCAATTTTATCATACCCTCTTGACCTATTCTCTACTTTTCCTTTCTGCAATGTCTTCTGTATGGTGCTGGGTGCCTGCACTTGGCCATCCTGTGGGCTGTGGGTGTCTGGCTAACATTGAAGGGCATTCTGATCAATTCTTACTACTCTCAGGCAGGCGTTTTCTAAAGAGAGATGATGGCTCTTGTGCATTTGTCTGTTTAGGTCTGTGCCTGGTATCTAGGATCTTTGATTGTTACCTGTTATTTGCATGGTGAAGAGTTGGAGGAACTGGGTAATGTTAGCTTTAACAAAGAGTTTAGTCAGAGGTCAGGGATGCAACCAAGGCAGGGCCTGTGAGCCACCATGGGCTGGCTAAGCTTTGCCTACTAGGCTCCACTGTACCTATTGTATTGGGTATATTTACACCAAGCAGTCGAAGGAGCTTCAACGCTTGAGGGTAGGGTGGTATTGACTCCTCTTAGACCCCTCATCAGCTAAGGAAATACAGGGTCCCTTTAGTCTGTTTTGCATCAGTAGGTAAGAGGTGTCCTTAAGGAATTCTGCAGGGTGCTCCACCAACTGGGCTTGACCACGCTCTGCAGTGACAGTGGGTATGTGTGACAGTAGCCACGTGGATAGTCAGACAAAACTTCCAGGACATGTTGCCTGTACCTTGTTAGGTCCACAAAGAAACACTGGCCTACAGTGTGCTGATGCAGGTTGTGCAAGGTAGTTAGTTCTAGAGGATGCTCATTTCCTTAAGGCCAACATTAGGGTTTTTTGGATTAAGAATTTTGTGAGTTCAAAGAGACCCTGCTACTTTTTCTGGTATACTCAGAGCTTGACAACATTAAAGACTCTTCCTATAGGAGTGCGCTGGCTTATTCCTCGCAGAAGGAAAGCCTAGGGTTTTTCTGGTTGTGTAGCTTACAGGAGGCTCTAGTTTCAACTCTCTCTCCAGCATCCCCTTCCTCTCAGGTATATTACTTTGCAGCTGTGTCCTGCTGGGCTGGGCTGTTGCTGAGGGTATCTGTCGCTCTGTTGTGGAAGTTAAATTTAAAATAGATGCATTACTGTTGCTTCTAGGACTTAGGGTACAATTAGTTGCTAGTTTTGAAGCCAAAATTAGTCAAACTTGGTACAGTTTGCTTTCCTAGAGTTTTAAGAACTTTGAAGGGTGAGAGGCTGTAGACTGCTCGGCACCTGTTCCTGTGGACATCTGTGTTACGTTGTGGGTGCATCCTGGTCACCTAGGCGAAAGCACAGCCCCTTGTCTGACAAGAGTAGTAGCCCCATGAGTAGAGGGCCACAAGTTTTGGTTTGGGCTGGACGTTCTGGGGTGCATCAGGCTGGAGAAACTTGGCTGCACTCAAGAGTTGTGACCGAAGTTCTCAAATAGACTTCAGCGTGTAGGATAGAGAATTATGGAGAAGGTGCGGAGTAGTTAGCTACCCAAGACACAGGCTCACCGCTGTTGGAAGCCTGTGGTGAGTGCGTGCCTGCCCCTTTGTGAGTGTAGACAAGGCAGAGGCAGTGTTCCCACATCTGAAGAGGCTGCAGGGCACATATCTGGGCTGGAGCTTTGGCCACTGAGCTTGGCTTTGCCACATGCATTCACAAGGGTGGTCTTAGTGTATTTGGACAGCCTTCTGCCATCCTGTGCTCTGTCTCCACCCAGGAGGCAGCTTCTTTGCAGCTGCTCACATATGTTTCCTGAAGTATCCTGGTCAGGGTCTTCTTGTGCTGGGGTAGGGGGTACTTCCTGATGCCAAGTCTCCTTTGTCCCCAGGAATGGTCCTCGTGCGGAGTGAGAATGGGCAGTTGTTAATGATCCCTCAGCAGGCCCTGGCCCAGATGCAGGCCCATGCCCAGGCCCAGCCTCAGAGTACCATGGCACCCCGTCCTGCAACCCCCACAGGTGCTCCACCTGTCCAGATCTCCACCGTGCAGGTGAGTGCATGCGTGGTGAATAGGCTGGTGTGGGGTGCTGCTGGCTCAGCCTGGCTCACCCGTTCCCCACTGTTACAAGAGTGAAGGTGTGTCTTGTGTGAGTGGACATTGAGGCATGCATTGTTTACAAACCCAACCGTCAGATAGGGTCTAGGATGGCTCTGATCTTCCATTCTCCTGGCTGAGACCACCTGCTCTTGAAAGCCAGCTCTTGTGGCCAGTGCTCAGCTTGCTGACTGAGCAGGGTGAGGATAGACACTTGGGGTCAGCTGCCTTGGCTGAGCCCTGCTTTTCCTCTTGCTACCAGGGGTTAGCTTTCTGTGCCCCAGTCCCTTCCTCGGTAAAGGATAGATCTGGTCATGCACAGGTCATGGTACTGTCCTGAGGACTGAGCCTACTTGAAGAACCAAGAGTGAGAAGAAGGCAGAACCAAGGCCATATAGGTGTACCCTGGCTCCCAAGCCTGGAGGTCGTCAGTCTTGATGCCAGGCTGTGCTGTCCCAGTGTGCAATGCCCTCATACCCTCAGCACCATAAGCCCAGGGTCTCCAGCATACTCTGTTCTGTGCTTTGCGTGGCCTTGGTTTTGTCTGGTGCCTTCCCCAGATAGCTGACAACTAAAGAGATGGCGGAGTAATCCTGATACTTCCTCTGGAGTTGTGCCCTGTCCTGTAGTTGGGGTATCTGTGCTGGAGGTGGGCGGAGCTCCCCATAGTAAACAACAGAGAGCACCTCTACAGTGTTGTTTCCTGAGGAGGAAGCACATGGACTGCAGTGGAAGGTTCTCTGTGGCGGGTGTTGCCTCTCATCTGACCTTTGTGTCTGTACTCATACTGCTCTGGTCACCTCAGGACTCCAGGCCTTTCCATCCTGCTTGACCCTGCCTTCCCCTTTGACACCCTGTGTCTAGGACTCAGGGCATTTCCACTTTCAGGAGGACTGTTCAGGCCAGTGTCCCCTAAGAACACTGCCACAGCTGGGTTTCCAGATGTCTGCTTTAAAAGATGGCATTTTGTAGACTTCACTAAAAGGGACTGTTTTTAGAATTTTCCATGAAAAGTTAGTTTCTCATCATAATTTTTTATTTTGGGCTTTGAATGATTTCCTTGTAGGTTAGTATAGCAGTAAGCAGTGGATTAACTGAGCGTAGTAGTGCATTTTTAAGTCTGTGTGTGTGCCTGTGCACACATACATTTGCACAGGTGCATGTGTTACTGTAGCTCATTTTAGATGATTTCTAACTTATTTTCCAGGCTCCAGGAACACCTATCATTGCACGGCAGGTGACTCCAACTACCATAATTAAGCAAGTGTCTCAGGCCCAGACGACGGTACAGCCCTCCACAACCCTACAGCGCTCTCCTGGAGTACAGGTAAGAGGATGAATGGCTAATGCATCAGCAGGAATGCATGGCTGGCAGTGAGTGCTTTTGCTTCGGTTGGATTTGAGGATGCAGGGGTCAATGAAGAAAGTGATTTTTCTGTGCAGGCTACATACTTTCCTTCTTTAGTATTAGCAGCATTCAAAAGCTCTTTATAAAATGTAATTAGGAGTGTCACCTCGTTAATATTTGACTCAGGGCATCTTTGAGGAGGGAGTCTGTGCTGAGGAGAGTTTGTGCCTGTGCTGTGGCCCCATTACATGCTCATGGACAGAGCTACTGGTGTGTGTGCAAGGTGTCCTCTCAGCTTCCTGTGGCAAATTTGTAGATGAGCTGGGGAGGGGAGAGTGAGGGAGGGACATTCTCCCTCATCTTGCTTTCCTAATGTCAGTGCTCTAGGGAGCAGTAGGGGAGTTTCCTGCAGACACTGGCCTTACCTGGGGCAGGTTGATGCTCCTGATGAACCTGTGCAGCTTCTACCATATAAAGCCAGGGGGGGCTTTCATGCCAGGGGCTCCTCCTCCGTTGCTGATGGTGAAGCAGATGCTAAGAGTGCTGGCAAGGGCTGGTCAGGGAGGGCGTAATATGTTTGGAGAGATGTACATGGCTATGCAAGACATTCCTAAACAGAGAAAACACATAGGATCAGGGGAACACTTGTAGGGAGGATATCATGGGCTGGGGAGGTGTCTCAGTCAGGGTTTCTATTCCTGCACAAACATCATGACCAAGAAGCAAGTTGAGGAGGAAAGGGTTTATTCAGCTTACTTCCACATGGCTGTTGATCACCAGAGGAAGTCAGGACTGGAACTCAAGCAGGTCAGGAAGCAGGAGCTGATGCAGAGGCCATGGAGGGATGTTTCTTACTGGCTTGCTTCCCCCGGCTTGCTCAGCCTGCTCTCTTATAGAACCCAAGACTTCCAGCCCAGGGATGGCACCACCCACAAGGGGCCCTACCCCCTTGATGGCTAATTGAGAAAATGCCCCACAGCTGGGTCTCATGGAGGCACTTCCCCAACTGAAGCTCCCTTCTCTGTGATAACTCCAGCCTGTGTCAAGTTGACACACAAAACCAGCCAGTACAGGAGGCAAACATGGTTAAGGAAGCTCTCTCTCTGGGCACGCATTTGGAAGCAGGTGGGAAGCAAAGAGCCCCAAAGGCTCCTGATGTTGAGTTTGTGAGCAGTCATACAGTGCAGGGCTTTGAGTTCTGTATTGAAGCGCTGGCCGCGCTGGGTCCTGTGCTCACTCATACAGGATCTTAGCTGCAGTGTTCCTACATAAGCTGTACCTCGTCCCAGTGGAGCCTGAGCTGAGTGATGATAGGGCAGTCCACATGAGCTTTTCTAAACTTTTCTGAACTCTTGGAGTTCAGCTCCATTTTCTTCGGTAGCTGTGGAGAGCAAGAACATCTTGGAGAATGGTTCCTTCCTATGCAGCCAGGAGAGAGGCCTGTGTGTTTCAGAAGCTGGAGTCTGGCAGACCTGCGGTTTCTTGAGGGGAACTGGTAGTGCTGCCTATGTCTGACTCCAGTGTCTGCTGCTCTGAGGAAGAAGGAGCTCTAGAAGCTAGTGAAGCACTTGGTAAATTATGTGTCATGTTTAGTGATGACAAATGCTTTGAGGTTAGTGGACAATCTCCAGTCAGGGTGAGCATGTCCCTCACTGTAGCTGTCAGCTGGAGTGAAGGGAAGGTGGCGAGAAGGGTCCCCTGGGTCTGCTGTCCCTGGCTTGTTGAGTCAGCTCTTAGTTTTTGCATATTATCTTCACATGATGTTTTGGTTTGATGGGCATATGTGCTTATCATATGGAGACAGTTCTGTTGCCAGCTGCAGGGTACCTTGGGGGCCAAGAGGCCTGGAGTAGCTTAGTGCTTGTACATTTCTCTTACAAGCATCTGTGGCTGGAGTCCTCCGAGGCTCTCTCTAAGGGAGCTCTCCTTGGTGTGGGTGTGGGATGTCACACTGCTCCTGCCTTCAGATGGGCAGGGGGTTAGTGTTTAAAAAACAGAAGTGAGTAAATGGGGGCAGCTAAACTTGTAAATTGGAGAGGTACTAATGTAAAAACCAGTAAATATTTCATTGTGATTATTCAAGAGTAGAGAAATCTTAGGAAAGAGACTACGGGCCAGTGGCTTGGAGAATCTGAGCCCATTGACATCTAAGTGCCCATTTGCTTTAAAAATGTTTTTATGTTTGGCCAAGGAGCACCTTCCCACAGCTGGGCTAGTGCCTGGGATCCAGCTCTTATACCTGTGCCTCTGCATGCTGTGGCTTCTTGTCAGGCCTTACTTTTGGAAAGCAGAGGATGTCAGTACAGGTACTTGTTGGGAGTGGAGGCCCTTCCCTTGTCTTGGTGGCCTGATTTGACTCTGTGGCAGATGCTATGTGCTGGAAGGTCACAACTGCTTTTTAGCCAGGGCTCTGTGAACATATTCAAGGGTTCTCAGGAGTAGTGTCTGAGATGAGAGCTCATTGTGTATCTGATCCCCTGTGTTTGTCTCTGTGGCAGCCATCAGTCAGTGTGACAGATTCTGGACAGTGACAGGTTCAAGCCCATCAGGTTTATTGTAGATACAAATACACCTCCGTGCTATCTCTGTGGTCTTCAGGTGCAGGTGTGCCAGGGATGCCCTTGGCCATCTCACATGGCTGCAGGAAGTGTGACTACTGGCACTTGTTGAGCTATTTGCTCCCCACTTTTTCAGAAGCTGTTTCACTTCCCTGGGCTTATACTGTTGTTGAAATGCATTTACCTGTGTTTTGACTTCTAGCCTCAACTGGTTCTGGGTGGCTCCGCACAGCCAGCCTCACTTGGAACAGCCACAGCTGTTCAGACAGGGACACCTCAACGAACAGTCCCTGGGGCCAGCACCACCTCCACAGCTGCCACGGTAAGAACTTCCCTTGAGATCCCTAAGGGCAAAGCCAGCCCATTGGTATTAGTGGGGACGTGGAGCTGGTTTTATAAAGGGGCTTGAAAATATTTTTGGGGCCCACAAGCCAACTAAGAACAGTGGCTCATTGAAGGGGCCCACATGAGAGCTTGGGCCTCTGTCTTCCCCTTATGGGGTGACCTGAAGGGGCCATAACTGAGGAATGGTAGGAAAGGGCCCCTGAACATCCTCCTTGGGACCTAGGACCCTATAGGTGTCTGTGGAAGCCATATATGTGTAGCTGCTGAGCACCTGTGGTCTGAGCATCAGTTTGTCTGTTTGTCTGTCTGTGTGTATCTGCCTTTACTGCTTTTCCTTTATATATCTGGAGCTTTAGAGAAGCTGGGGCCATATTTTGCAACTTCTCTTTTTATGTTCTTTGCCAAGTACTTTTAACCATTTCCAGGAGCTGCCTGGCCAGGGCTCAGTGTGCTTGTGCACGTTTAGGCAGGCAGCAGCCCCTGCCCTGATGTAAGGGCCGTGTGTCTTGGTAGATGCAGCCTTCCCTAAGGGCTGGTTGAGAGATGCAGACTTGGTGGCCTTCAGAGTGGCTGATTGCCCTTCTGAGAAGATTATGGCTTGTGCAAGAAGTATTGTGGTTTTTTGAAGGAAATTTAAATGTTGAGTTTATGTCTTTCAGACCTGTACACATTTCACTGCAGTGAAATACTGTGGGGGAAATCTCCTGTAACTTATACCTTTTTTATTTTAATACAGGAAACTATGGAAAATGTGAAAAAATGCAAAAGTTTTCTATCTACATTAATAAAACTAGCTTCCTCTGGTAAACAGTCTACAGAGACAGCGGCTAATGTGAAAGATTTAGTACAAAACTTACTGGTAAGAAACTTACATGAAACTCTCTGCCTTACTCTACTGTGTGACCTGCAGTCCATGTTCAGCCTGTAGGGCGACCTGGGTGTGCAGGTGAGAGCCTGTGGAAGGATCTGGAGAGGAGTGGGGTGCGCTGTTACTAGGATGTGTGGATTGCTTGGCATGACTCCAGTGATCCTGCTGCACTTAGTTGGATCACTTGAGGGGACATGCCAGCACTAGGAAGGAAGGGTTAGAGGGCCCCTTAGAAGCACCTGCCAGTGCTTGAGAGTTGCAGAACGCATGTCTGACAGCCAGTGTTGCTTCAGGTGGCAGCTCACCATCTCCTTCCTCCCCTTTAAAACTGAAGGAAACAGGAAGGGT
Organism: Montemys delectorum; assembly: GCA_019843815.1. Lineage (NCBI taxonomy): Eukaryota > Metazoa > Chordata > Mammalia > Rodentia > Muridae > Montemys > Montemys delectorum. The sequence continues at coordinate 9,378 of JADRCD010193435.1, forward strand.
CCTTAGACTCCAGTTTGTAGACAAAGGGTCTCTGCATCTGCCCATAGCCCTGCTCCTATTCCCATCCCTGGAACACGCCATGCTGGTCTCTAAAAGGTGCCTGTGCTACTGGTGTGCAGAACTGACCTCTGCCATAGGTTGGTGCTCTTGTGTCTCTGTCCCATGATGCTCCTGTCCCACGGATATTTTATTTTGGCAGCTTGCTGGGGTCAGGTTTGAACTGGGCTCCTTGTCTTGTGTTGCAGTTAACTCTGTCCCTCTAACCTAAGGTATCTACTTCCTTACTCTGGTTTCTTTCTTTTCTGTTTCTTTGGTCAGGAAGCACAGGGATTTTGAGAGTGTTGCTTTCTGGTTTTTGGCTGGTGGAGTTTGTTGGTTCTGTCCTTTTCCCCTCGGAGGAGTTTGCAGGCCAGGCAGGTGGCACGCGCCAACCACTGTGCTGCCGGCTGCTCTCCTCCCCATCTGCTGGTCCTGTTTGCTCCTAAGCTGCAGCCGCCTTTCATCAGAGCCTGGGGGCCTCCTCTTAGCTCATTCTTACGTGAACTCTTCGTGGTCTTTGCATCAGTCAGAGTAGGGCTTGGCTGCCTACAGCACATGCCATTCCCAGGATCAGAAATGTTGCCAGCCTGTGTGCCTTACCGTGGCCACTGCGCCCTCCTCAGAGCCCAGTCCTCGCAGGCCAGCTGCTGAGCTCTGTGCTCTGGTGGTGCTGATGGCCTCTTCTCCCCTGCCAGTTTGAAGCCCAGCTTTGTGTTACTCTAGGAAGCTTACTGCCGTAAGCCTGCTCCCAGCACTCCGCTGTTGTTCTGCCCGCTCATGCCTTATCCAGGTTTTGCAAACCCTGGATGGATGCTGTAGTGGTGTGGGTGCCCCTCTTCATGGCAGTGTGGCTAGGCCTCTGCCCCACTTCAGGTGTCTGTCTAGTCCTCACCCATCTCACAGGGTTCTTCAGTCTTTACACGTGTCCTTAGGTGTCTGAGACAACTGTGCACCTTACATGTAGACTCTTCAGCTTCCCCTTTGGTGCTGGGTAGGCCTAACTATGGGTGCTTGTCTCTCCTGACAGGCGCCCTGCTCCCTGACTGGGCTAGAGTTGCCCTTGCCACTCTGTAACACATGCATTTGTTTCCTAGCAAAATGCCTGGTACTGTAGGTGCCTGGTGGGACCCAAGTGAAAACACTTCACCGAGAAGCCTGTGGGAGGGTGTTAACCCGGACCAGTAACTAGCCAGCTAGAGACATGCTCACCAGCTGCTGTTCAGGGTCCAAGAGGGCACAAGACATGTGCACCTAGGGATCTGCATCTATTACATTGGGCAGTGGCATACTGACACACTTGCTGTCAGAAGGGCCAGACCAGTATGATGCTAGGGTTTATGGTATGTGCTGTAAAGTTGTGTGGAAATGCGTCAAGGCAATTGCCACGTGAGGTCACTGCAATGTCAATGTGGTTTGTTTTTCAGGATGGGAAAATTGAAGCAGAAGATTTCACTAGCAGGTTATATCGAGAACTGAACTCTTCACCTCAGCCTTACCTTGTGCCTTTCCTGAAGGTGACTGACAGCTTGTGCTTACAGCAGTATGTTCCAGTCAGGGGTGGATGTCACAGATTCCACCTGGTGTGGCTGGGACAGAACTGGCTTTCCTGCAGCTGAGCCTCCAGATGCATTACAGCTCTAGCACACTTGTGTAGGGCCAGTGCTCCTTAGGGGAGGGCTTGCTTCCAGCAGAAGCCTGGGGCCCCTGACATTGGCACCTCTTGGAGATGCATTTTGTTTTTGAAGTGCATTGTAGCCAGTTCTCTCTAAGAAAGTCCTGGTCAATGAGTATGTTTGGAATTAAGTAACAGGCTGGGGATTAGTACCTGACATTGTAAATGTATGTTATTACATCTAGATGAAGTGATGCTAGCCGTGGGGCTTTTCTGAAGGATTATGCTTCTGAATTTTTGAGATACTATAAGTAGCAATGTTCCAGCTGTGCCTGACCCTACCTGTCTGTCTGTCCTCAGAGGAGCTTACCTGCCTTGAGACAGCTGACCCCAGACTCCGCGGCCTTTATCCAGCAGAGCCAGCAGCAGCAGCCTCCTGCCTCGCAGGCCACAACTGCGCTGACGGCTGTGGTGCTGAGCAGCTCAGTGCAGCGCACAGCTGGGAAGACAGCTGCCTCGGTGACCAGCGCCCTCCAGCCCCCGGTCATCAGCCTCACGCAGCCCACACAGGTTGGCGTTGGCAAGCAGGCACCGCCCACACCACTGGTATGAAGGCGCGAGCCTGGCATGGTGCTCTTGCCAGCCGCCATGCCACTTAACTGACCAGCCCTGGCTCGGAGCCCCTTTCTGGAAAGAGCAGGCAAGGAAGCTCCTGCTGGAAAGACATGTGGTTAAAGTGTGAGCTGCGGGTTGAGGCCCATGGCTTTGTATTGTGTTCTTTATAGAATGAAGGGAACTTCTCGGCTCCCTTCGTGGCAGGTCCTTAGCCTGTTGTTGGCTTTCTGTACAGGAACACAGTGTTTAGTGGGCCTCTTAGGAGGATGCTCTCAGGACTTTGAGTGATGCTTGAAGGTTCAAATTTTTGGGATTCGGAAGGAGATGAGTTGGTCAGGCTTTTGCCTTCCCAGGATAGAGCTGGCTGATGGCAACAGTGCTCAGGGAAAGCTGAGGGCTGCTGGCACATGGGTCTGGCTTTGTCTGATTTGCATTCCTTCACTGTGAGTCGCATTCAGAGTGTATGTATGTACACCTGCCCTGGACAGCCTCACCACACATAAAGACAAACTTCCAAAGAGGCCTAGCTGTACAGTACCATGTTGCAGAGCATCTGTGAGGTCGTAGGTTTAATTCCCAGCTCTGGGTGGTGGTGGATGACAGACAGTCGGAATTGTTGTAAATGCAGCTTAAGAATGAGTAGTTGCAGGTGGTACAGTGCTGTGTGCAGGGTTAGGGTTAAGGAGGCCAGACTCTTCTGGGTGCTGGCTGCCCTGCTAGAGCTTGCTTTAGTCTTTACTCTGTTGGTAGTGAGGAGAAGAGTTGAGAGTAGGCTGAACGACCACAGCTGAGCAGGTTTTCTCATTGGGAAGGCATTCCTGTATCCTTTGCTTTCACGTGGTTTCAGGAGGGAACTGTGCTGTTCAGCAGCCAGCACCCTGATTTACCCAGAAGACAGTGCTGTAGAAGAGCTTGCTCTCTTTGTGAGGGTCTCACTTCTGGTCCTGGTTCTGTCAGCTGTGGCCTTGAGTACTGGACTACATGCAGAACCATTTCCATTGTGTTGGTTTTAACTGTCACTTTGGAATAATGTAGAATCATCTGGGAAGAGCGTTCTTAATGAGAAGTTATCTAGATCAGAATGGCATGTAGGTATGTCTGTGAGAGATTGTCTTGATTTCTGATTGATGTAGGAAGACTTGCCCTGATTGTTGGTCGCACTGTTTCCTGGGTCCTGAATTGTGTAGCAGCTCAGAAAGCTAGATGCACAGAAGGGCACAGGCAGGCAACATGGCTACATTTGTTCCTCTTGACTGTAGATGTGGTGCTGACTAGTCTCCTTGTTGCCTCTGTGACTTCCCTGCAGGGATAGACTGTGAGCAGAAATTGCAAGCCAAATAAACCTCTTCCATCAATTATTCTGTCAGGCTGTGTAATCAATGTCAGAAGTTATGCTAGAACCGTGGTGTTTCTTTTCGCAAACATGAACATGGTGTGTTCAGCCACCTGGTCGTTGCTGTGTGCTGCCCTCATCCCTTTCTTATACCCCCAATTTCTGCTTTTGTGTGCAGCTGAGGCAGATAGGTCAACTTCATGCAAACCTGGGCCCGAGGCCAGATGATCTCAGAACCCAAGGAAGTGAGCCACTTTTCTATATCTTCATTTAATGGCTTTTCAGTAGAAAGCCCTAGCCTGAGTTGCCCATCCTGTGTGGTGTGAACACCATGTTCTGTTGCAAAAACAGTTCTGGTGCAGGCCTCAACCTAAGTTCTTTGCAAGTGTCCTGTTACATGTGGTACTCAACAAAAACACAACCACCATTTAAAAAAAAAAAAAAAAAAAAAAAGCAGAGGTGGGGTTCAAATCCTAGAAGGGTTTCAGACACTGTGATACTGTGTCATATCACCAGCCACACAGGAAGGCTCCTTTATATAAACCAGAATTCTTCCAGGAAAGCTCTTAGCCCAGAGCTTTATGGTCGGGCTATCAGGGAGCTTCTTGTGGGCCAGACCTAGAACACATCCAATGCTGTGGGCTCTTGGAGCCTGTTGTAGACCAAGGCAGTATGCAGGACAATAGAGCTGAGTAGGCCCTGAAGTATGGACCAACCGCCCTTGGGCTAAGCATGGTTCAGAGGGGGACAGGCTGTTTTGGGACAGACAACCAAGTGCAGGGCAGGACTTGGAGATCCATCTTTACTCCAATAGAAAAGTAATCTGATCCTATAGAAAACTTAGAATAGAAATAAGTCACTCGATGCATGGCCATCAGGCAGTGGTGTCAGTCTGCTGACACGCTGGGAGAAAGAAGTCCATGTTTCTTGTGGGACCTGAGCTTAGTAAATTTTGCTTTGCTCCTGCCCTCTAGGATATGTTTGGGGTCCAGTGCAGGTCCTAAGTGTCATGTGCTCCATGTACTTGCTCTGCTGTACTGTGGCCTGGTGTGGTGCCATTCTGTCTTTGTCTAAATCTTTTGACGCTGCGTGCAGAGGCTTGTTGGAGACTTGTTGGGCCAGGCTTTTAGATGTGGAATGAGGTGTACATCTGGACGTCCTGGAGCTTCTGGCAGGGCAAGGTTGGGGTAGTGCCGATGAAGCAGGTAGCTGGCTTCATGGGTCATTGTGGTGGCCCCTAGGATGTGTGTGTGCTCATGCACTATGCTGGCTGTGCCCCAGGTGATCCAGCAGCCCCCGAAGCCTGGAGCCTTGATCCGGCCCCCGCAGGTGACCTTGACGCAGACACCCATGGTCGCATTGCGGCAGCCTCACAACCGGATCATGCTCACCACACCACAGCAGATCCAACTGAACCAGCTGCAGCCAGGTGAGGCCCCGGCTGCTGCCACCCAGGACTGGCTAGTCCTGGAAATGGCCAGTTGTGGGACTGGTACTTGATTTCATTTAATCATTGTGATAAAATTAATTTATGCACATCGCTCAGTGACTTAATTTATGAGGGTTGTGCAAGCCATTACCCTCGTCAATGTGGTTTTTAAATTCCCTGAATTATATACATTACACTGTTAGTATATATTAGATACTTCTAGCTAGACCTTCTAGCTGCTTGTCTCCTTCCCCGGGCAGGCAGGCAGGCAGGCGGGCGGGTGGGCGGGCAGGCAAGGCAGGCAAGGCAGGCAGGCAGGCAGGCAGGCAGGCAGACAGGCAGGCAGGCAGGCCCCTGCAGCTCTCAGACCCTCTCACACCTTGTGCTAGTGGTCTACATGTTCTCAGCCCTCCTCTCCCTGTCGTCCTGCTTTTCCTAGAGTTAGTCTAGATTGTGTGGTATAATAAACCTGCTTTGTTCTTGGGGTTTGAAGGAAGGGCTGCTCACTCTCTCCAAGGCCCTCCATGCTGCCTGCGCTGTGACACTGCCTCTTCTGAGGCTCTTCCCACTTCAAGGCCTGGCTATGATAAAGTTTCTTCTGAAGTGTAATTCTATATCAGCTCTTTTCCACCAGACTTAGGCCTTTAGATTATAACTGTATCCCCACCCCCCCCTTTTTTTCCAAGACAGCCTCACTGTGTTACTCTGGCCCTAAACTCCCGGGCTCCAGAAATTCTCCTGCTTCAGTCTCCTAGGTGAGACTTCAAATATATAGCATATGTCTGCTTACTCTTAGTCCATCTCAGGAGTCATTCCTATACTTCAACAGTTGGAGGGAGCTGGGAGTGGTGGTGCACACCTTTAATCCCAGCACCCAAGGGCAGCCTGGTTTTCAGAGTGAGTTCCAGGACAGCTAGGGCTACACAGAGAAACCCTGTCTCATTCCCAATCCCCCAAAAGAGTTTGAAGAAATACAGGCAAGTAGATGCTTGAAGGATGTAAACCTTAAAAAAAACAACAAACAAAAAACCAAAAAAACAACTTAGGGTTTAAGTGTTAGTTACATTTTAAACTTTTATCTTTAAACTTTGTTGTAAATTATTGTATCCTTTTGAGATTTCACTTAGAAAGCCACAGGGGGTGTGCACCTGCACATATGCACATATAACGTGTGTGTGTGTGTGTGTGTGTGTGTGTGTGTATGGCACATACATATATATGGCATACATGCATATATACATATAACACATATACATATATGACCCATACAGATATATGACACACATACACATGGCAAACATATACATATAACACATGTGTGTGTATATATATGACACATATACACACATGTAGCATACACATGTATGAGACATACATATAACACACGTGTGTATATGACACAACAATATGGTATACACAATATACATATAACACAGGTATATATATGACATATAGGCATGTATATGGCAAACATAAACATATATACATATAACACACGCATGACATACACATAGGGTGCGCACATATAGAACATGTGTATGTATATATACAGTACGCACACACATATGGCACCCACACATATGATATACATATAACACATGTGTATATATGAGACACATATATATGGCATATATATATACACACATACACAAACATAACACACATATATGACACACATATATAGCACACACATATACAGACATATACATATAACACGTGTACATTTGATACATTTACTATATATGGCACACATACGTATATACATATAACACACACACACACACACACACACATATATATATAACACATACATCACATACATGTTGTAAAGACACATGAGAATGCTTCTTTGTAGTCTCTGGTGAGGAAGGGATTCAGACAGGGCACAGGATGGGGCCTACCGTAATCAGTGGTGCTATCTTGGATTTACTGGTGAGGAAGGGATTCAGACAGGGCACAGGGATGGGGCACAGGGA
>JADRCD010193437.1:0-10624 GCA_019843815.1 Montemys delectorum
TTTTTTGTCTCCTCATTGCTCCTCAGGTCTAGCTGTGACAGTCTTCCCACGATGGTCAGAGGAGCAGGATCTGCCTGTGTGGCTTGGTTCTGTATCAACTTTTGAGTCTCAGTTCCCCAGTGAGGCTCCAAGGGAAACAACAAAGGCCAGCCAGCATTTTTGAGTTCAAGAGGTCATAGAACTCAGCCCGTTGGGAAGTCCAGGAGGCAGCTAGCTAGAGTTCTACAGAGAGCATTTAGGCTGTCCTTAGGGTGCCATCTCTGATCTTTGACATAAGCCTTCCTGACTCTGTTTCTCGGGGTCCTGTTTGCTCAGAGAGCAGAAACCTAGTGATGGCTCTCTCTGTTATCATCTGTCATCTTCTAGGGCCTTCTTTCCTTCTACCAGTAGCTGCTCAGCCAGGAGAATCAGTAGTAGGACTAGACTGGCAAAGAGAGGCCAGCAAGCATATGCTCAGGGTACTGTCTCCCCAGAATCTCCCCCCTTATCTCTCTTTTCCTTTGATTGCTTCTCAGGACTCACCACTGGCACATGAATTTCATTCCATAGATTATTGTATCTTGTAAGCCCCCTCGTGAATGGATTAAAACAATTAGCTGGCTTCTCCTTGCAGCTCAGTCGACAACCACACTCAAACCATTTCCTCTCCCCACTTATTGAGACCCACAGTTTGCTGCTTATTTGAGTTCTACATGAGCTCAGAGCACAGACTGTATAAAAATCAAATCCACTCTCGGCTTTTCTGACTCCCCATCTTGAAGATCTGTCACCAGTCACTGACAATACTGCTGCTTCTTTGGAGACGCATTTGAAGCTGAACAGCTTGCTTCCTGCTATATTATATTAAATACAGCCTTCAAAAACAAAACCACAAGCTCCTTTCTGTCAAAACAATGTCAGTTTCACAGGTTTTTTTTCTTCCAGAGTTGGTGTTTACTGGGAAAGGGAACATTTCAATATTATGAAGCACGAAAGCATCTGCAACTAGCTTTCTCCAGTTCCTCCTCACAGCATAGATTACATCACAGGAATTTTGTTACTTGCTCTTTTTGATCCTTTGTGATAGCCTCTGATAGGAAGTATATATATATATATATATATATATATATATATATACACACACACACACACATATATATGTATGTGTGTGTATATATGTATATATATTTTGTATGTATGTATAGATATATGTACATATATGTATATGTATGTATGTGTGTATATATGTATATGTATATGAAAAACAGGTAAACAAGATTGTCATCCACTGACCTACAACCATGCGGTTTAGCTAGGCTTCTGGGGCCTTTTCAAGATCTGGACAGGCCAGACCCCTATATCCCTATTCTGCTCCCACAATGCCCTACAGTTTCTCTTCTTGTGACCAGTCACATGTTGTTTTAACTACTTGTCTTGCTGTTTATCATCCTGGTTGATCCCAGCTCCGTGCTCCTACTCTTGGGGTGCTGTGCTGTTTTTTAGGGTGTGGGCCTTGAGACCAGGCTGCTGTAGGTTCAAATCATGGTCATGTCACCTTGGACAAGTCACTTACTGCTTGGGGCTATCACCTTGTCTTTTGTCAAATGTTGCCTACTTAGTGAATCACAGGGGAAATTCATATGGACTTCATGAGATGGTACTTAGCATGTAGGGAGACACTTAACAAGTCTTAGTCTTATTTTTTCCTCATTTAAATCTAGTACTCAACCATGTAGAAAACATTTTTTTGGTGTCAGTATTTGATGTCATATAGAACAATGTTTCATACCAAGCAGTGATGGCACATACCTTTAAACCCAGCACGTGGGAGGCAAAGAAAGGCTGATCTCTGAGTTTGAGGCCAGCCTGGCTTACAGAGTAAGTTCAAGGGCAGTATACACAGAGAAAAATCAAAAGAAAAGAAAGGTTTCTTCCATTCAATAATTCTTCTACACAGTCATTAGATATGAGAGCTCCTAAGGAGAATGGCATGAAGCCCTTGTCTATAAAGAGCTTTGTGATGATTACAGAATATTGTACAATGAGCAACCAGTGCATTTCATAGAAAGGGAGGCATTGCCTATTAATATATGCACATCTATTAATAGTGAACAATGTACAACGTCCAGATGTTTCTCTGCTAACAGCATCATCTTAAAAACTGAGGACTGGAGAGACTTAGAGATGATTATTGATTTTAAAAGTAATATAACAGATTGGAGATTTATCAAAGATCAAGTTACTGTGGTAGTTCACTGACACATTGGCTATTGGGGCTCTTTAAAACATTCATGGCTACTAGGAACAGTGAAGAGAAGTCCACTGACTTAGTGGCTTGCTCGAATCACTGAAGACTTCATTGTTTTGCCTCCACCCAACCGCTTTGCTTTAGGACACACCATGGCCAAGCAGGTGTATTCCAGCAGCAAGAAGAAGGACATCGGTAAGTGGCTGCCCATTCTTCACATCTTTGACATGGCTTTGAAGGTCTGTAAAGCAACTGCAGCAGAGGAATATGAAGTGGAGGCTGAAATTCTATTTCAGAAAGGTGAGTTGTACCTGGCATCAGAACTAAGATAAAGTCTTTAGAAGTATGTGATTATTAATAATCAACTTCTTGACTATGAAAACCATAGACTTTACAAAGAGCTGTGCAGTTACAAGACGTGAACACTCTATAAATCTCAGGTTCCGATCAAAGACCTCTCGTTGGGTTTTGGCTACAAAGAAGCTACTGCTAATTGATGTCCTCATATAGTTTAGTGTTTGGTTAAAAAGAACAGCAACATCAGCCACTTCACCACATAGAATGTGGCTGGAGAGATGACTGAGTAGTTTTAAGAATGGAATGCTCTTACAGAGGACCCGAGTCTAGTTCTCATCTGTGTTAGGAGGAGTTGCCACTTGTAACTCTTACTTCATGGTTTACAACAAGCTTTTCTGGTCTCAGTGGGTACCTTCACTGATGCTCACATAAACCCATAAACCCCTCCCTCCCACATTCATCAATATGTACATAATTTAAAAATTAAAATTTAGGCCTAGAGAGATGACTCAGCAGTTAAGATCACTGACTTCTCCAGAGGACCCAGGCTTGACTTCCAGCATGAACATGGCTGTAAATTCCAGGGGAATTAATGACTTCTTTTGGTCTCCTCAAGTACCAGGCATATACATGATATACAGACATACATGTAGACAAAACCATCTGTATATATAAAAGAGAATATTAAATATTAAACATAAATCTTTAAAAATGTATACTTGTTAAATAATAATAAAACAAATTGTAATTATCAATTACAACAATAATGATTTATTATGAAATGATAAGAATACATTTAGTGTTTTCCATTATTTTGCTACCTAGATAAACAGTTGGGTTACTTTCTATAAGTAAGAGATAACAATTTAATAACTGTAGAATAGATGACTTTAGAACTTATAGACAATGCATTCATATGATTTTACCATGGCCATTGTAGCTATAAGAAAGCCACAGGTTAACGATTGCTGTTATTTACTGAACTAGGCATGTGATATGAGAGTTAACATCTTATATGCCAGCAGCTATTAAGTGAAAATGTCCAAATGGGAACCCTATGCCCACCCCTCCCCTAGCTCCTTTCCTTCCTGCTGCACAAAAACTCTGGCTCTTACTCATGGTGATGTAGATTTCCCTTTCCTGGCATTTCTGCTACAGGGGAGCTGTCTCAGTTCCTGTACTTGAAGAATGGCACCCACCATGATTGTTGGGAGACCCATGAAGGGTGGGCACTATCATGATTTCTACGCATTTGCAAGCATTTGCTGGCTTTTTAAAGAACTTGTTTTCAATAGGTTTATTTTATGTATGTATGTATGTATGTATGTATGTATGTATGTATGTATGTATGTTGTTTTGAAACAGGGGTTCTCTGTGTAGTCCTGGCTGTCCTAAAACTTGCTCTGTAGGCCAGGCTGACCTTGGACTCAGAGATCTGCCTGCCTCTGCCTCCCGAATGTTGGAAATAAAGGTACATGTCACCACTGCCCAGCTTTCATTAAGTCTATTCTTAACATTTAAAAATTAGACTGGAAAGATGGCTTAGCCATTGAATACTATGCTCATCCCCTCCATTATAAAACTTAACACCTTTGCTCTTACCTGACAAAAATTATGTATTTTAGGTATGGTATAATGATATATATATATATATAATTTTATTTGTATGTAATGCAAAGTGATTAAATCTAGCTAATTAAACTTTTCCAAAACATTTCATTTTGTTGCAAGAATGTTTAAGAATCTAATTTCTCAGTACTTTTAAAGTATATAATACACCCTAATTATAATCACAAGTCTATACAGTAGACCACAGAACTCATCTATCTTGACTAAAGTGTTACCAGCACCTGCCTGTTTCCCATATACAAGCAACTGGCATTCTGCTTTCTACTACAAGAATGGAGCTTTCTCAGATTCACACATTAACATAAGGAACACCATTTAGTGTTCACCTTTCTGTGCCTGGCTTCTTTTGCTTAGCATGGTGCCCCAGGTTCGTGTGTGTAAATGGCAGTGTTTATTTCTTTTAATGCTGGATAATATTATTCAGGTACACATATACACATCACATATTTTAAAAATCCATTTAGCCTCCAAGAGTGCTCAGGCTTACTCCATCTCTTTGTAGTTAGTTATGAACACTGCTGCAATGAGTGTGAGGATACAGTTGAGCTGTTTTTGATATTTGTGAAATAGACAAGGGCAAGTGGTGGAAGAGAGGAATCACGAAGTAAGAAAAGTAGGCTGTAAGGCCAGTGATGCTGGGTATCTGACTGTGCCTTTATTGAAAGCATTCTGGACCTTCAGGGGGAAGGAAGCTTTAACTCGTTCATCGTGAGAGTATCAGGGAGTGACCCAGACTTGCAGAGGACAACAGTTCAGCTTCCAGAGTTTGCAGAATGAAATATCTATCTGCTCCATTAACAATGATAAACAAAATATGGGAAATCATTTTTACACCTGTTTTTTTTCTTCCTTTCAGGCAGAATAGAGCGTCAAATGCTGATGGAGGAGAAATCACCCATCGCACATGTAGAGAGTTTTTTCGAAGCTATTCAAATTAGCTTGAAAAATGACCAGAACACAGGGTAATGACAGTTTGTTCTTGCCAAACCTTTCCTGTGTGGTCTGAATTTGGTGTGGTTGTGCCCAGAAGATTCAAGAAAGGAATGAATGAGAGAGTTTGTTATGGCAAGGCTTGTCTTGGATTCATCTAGACGGCAGGTTCATTGACTGGCTTCTCAAGTGTGTTGCTTTTGGCTCTGACCAAAGGCCTCCATTACAGGAAAAAATGGGATGCCTTCCATTTATCATAGTGGTATCCTAGGCTGCAAACTGCTTCTTACCTAGACCTAGGTCACCTGTCAGTATCAAGGCTATCGGGACTTCCTCTGACTACTGGCTTACTACAAGAAGATCCTTCCTTGGATAGGAAAGAGTTTAGAAGGATTTATTTACATAGTCTCTGTTGCCATCCGTAAGTCTACTTAATTCTGCATAGAAATTATCTCAATATTGAGAGGAAGCCACTGCTGTTAGATCAGCACTGGCACAAGAGGCCCCAACGGATATTTTTAACAGTTCTTATATAGACCTGACTATTATTACTGCCTTCTCAGGTCTCTGTCTCTCTCCATTTTAATTAGTATAGAAGAGTAGACAGAGACCTGGTTTTCAAGGATGGCTTCATTCACTGAGACATCTTTAGTGACTCTTTGCTGCAGTGTTCCAGAAAGGTCTTTGCTAAGCTTTGTATCAGTCATACTCTGAGATGTTGCTACCACAAGACCAGGAAGAATGATGAGCACTCTCCTAGTGCCTCTCCTTGCTGAGGAAGATCCTACTAACTGTGGCCTAAAGATGCCTAGGTTAGGGAAGTACTTGTTGGCCTATACTTCGCATTCTATATCCCAGACACTGTTGGCAAAGCAGGTGAAGAGGTTGTACAAGAGAACAGTGAGGCTGAGGCTAATGTCCTATTGGTTTTTAGGTTGATAAGAGATTCCTACCTCGAAATCGCTCTGGTGTATTTCCATCTGAAGAAGCCAAGGAAGAAGGCTTCAGCAACGACACTCAAGGTAATGTCTGCATTTATAGGAATTAGAAGATGCCTGCCTTTGGTTGTTTTCAGTAACTCCGAAAGAGTAAGGCATTTTCCTGTGTGATTTGGAGACATTAACTCATTAACTTTATAATGCCTCTTTGCACTATGCAGTCTTATGCACGCTTGCTGTCAGATGTTTCTTTGGAGACGCTAGACAGAACTCTGGAAATTGATTTCATTTAGGTGTTTGTTATGATGATGCACCCAGATGCTGGGTATGTAAATACTCAAAGACAGTGAGTGGTTAGGGATGCTCAGGAAAATACAGAAAATGGACTAATGGTATTTTGAAACCAGTAAGACCTGACTGACAGGGTCAATTATCCCTCACAGATGTATCAAGTACCAATGTTGATCAAGCCTCTCATCTAGAAGGTACTAAGTCAGTGTCCAGACAAGTGTAGTCCCTCTTCTCATAGAGCTGATGGAGGGAGACAGACATTATGGCAGCAGCCATGGAAAGTCAGAAGGGAATGAGGGAGGAAGAAGAGAACGGAAGGGCCCCTCTCTAGGGAAATTTCTGATGAGAAAATTACTTTGCTTGCTGGAATAGTAAATGAAGGTGGTTGTATGACATATTTATATATTTAAATTTTTGTTTGTTTTGAAGTAGGGTTTCTCTGTGTAGCTCTGGAGGTCTTGAGATTCTCTATGTAGACCAGGCTGGCTTTAAACTCACAGACTGCTACTTGCTTCGGCCTCCCAAATGCAAGGGTATGAGCCACCACAACTGACTCAAGCCTCTAATGTCTGAGGTGTCATAAACATGATTTAAAACATCTAGACACGTATACTTAGTCAATTGAATTACTTATATGATAGCTGCCTTAGGTGGGTATCGCCATTTAAAAAATCAAAATGACTATAAACTAGGAAAGGTTGTTCTGGTGGTAAGAGAAAAATGTTTATTGCCAGTTAGAGAAAAACAAGTGTTTGGTTTTCATAGAGAACAGCACTGAAAAGTAGTTGAACACATGAATAACATTGCTTTCTGGGCCTGTTAAAGAGATATGCTTGCAATTATGAATGTCAAGTGGGATTTGAAGGGGAAAAGTAGTTTAGTCCAATAAAAATCTGTATATCTTGACATAACATAAATATTTTAGCAAGTTATGAAATTACCAGAGGCACAGAAAATAGCCCAAAACAAATAAAAACACTCACTCAGGCCTATTCGGGCTGTTGAAATCAACATTTGAAAATTTGTCTTAATAGAAACCACACACAAAAATCTTAAAAGGCAGCAGGACTGGAGCCAATGAGATGGGTCAGTTGGGAGCAGGCTCTTCCCACCGCTTCTTATTCCCAGGATGCACATGGCAGAAAGAAAGAACCAACTAGAGCAAGGTGTCCTGTGACCGCCGCATGTGCACTGTGGCACATAAGTGCCCCCAAATAAGTAAATAAAATGTAAAACAAAATAAACAGTAGTATTTTTTTTGTTGTTTTGCTTTAAATTTTGTATAAGCAGCACAGTCTTTGGCTTGCATCTCAGCCTGACATATCAGAATGACTTCAGAAGCCTCACTTCCCCACCTCTCACCTGGAGGTGGCTATCTACGCCTTTCAGTGTGTCCAGGACCGTAACATACTGAGCGAGAGGCATTAAGTGCTGTTAATGTTACCTGACTTCAACACAGCATCTATATTCTCCAATAAGTATTTTATATGTAGTAGATTACCCAGTAATTATTAGTTAAGTCTAAATAACATTTTTTTTTTTTTTTTAGCATCTACCTATTTATTCATTAACTAAACAGTTTTGAAGGACTCTGATGCAGTACCAGTTGTGTCTTTCACTTTCCCCTGGGAAACCAGAGTCTAGCAAGGACAAGACATAATTGAATGTTACCTTGATAAGGATCATAAGGATCATGAACATAATATGCCAAGGTGGAGACATTGGACAAACTGACTCTCTTTCCTGGGAATACAATAGAAAGTTTCATAGATGAGCTAGGTTAGAAAAGGAATGGGATTTCCCAAGCAACTGAGCAGGGACAATAACAATAGTCTAAAGAGAAAGATCAGTTGTGGCAGCTTTTTTTTTTTTCCTTTTGTCATGTATATATATTCTAGACATCTTACTGGATGTACAATTCACACATATTTCCTCCCAGATGGTGGCTTGTGCTGTTTAGAGACAAGGGAGTTTTTAATTTTTATGAAGTTCAGGGATGAGCTCTTTCTTTTTAATGGATTATGTTTTGAGTGGTGTGCTGAAGAGCCTTAGAATTGATTGATCTCTGAGTCTACCTTTATGCGTGTTTGAGTCTCCATTACTGTAGCTTAGGGTCAGGTTTCAGCTGTAACTCCACTGTTCATCTTCAAAATTCTTTCAGTACTTGGAGACCTTCACATCTTCACACACGTTTCACAGTCTTCTTCTCAATTTGTGCAAAGAAGAAGTGAATTGGATATTTTTAAGGAATTCTGTTGACGCCATAGTACAATCTGATGGCAGTTTGTCGTAACAAGGTTAAGACTTCAGGGACACAAATTTCTCTATAGAAATGTAGTTGATTCATGTGTATTATTAAATTTGGTATCTTGTGCCCTTACTGAGCATGTTCATTGATTTTAATAGAGCATGTGTATGTATGTGTACACATGTGCACATGTATGTGTATCTTAGGATTTTTCTGTATATAGGGATCACATCTTTCATAGGTAAATATGTTTTTATGGCTTCATCACCAATCATTCCAGGTTTTCTCTTATTCTTTTCTGGTCCCATGGGCTATGAAATGTTGACACCTCCCCATTTCTTTTGAGCCCAAGTTCAGCCTTCTTAATTATGTTTTCCTCTTAATTAAAAGTAGTTGCATTTCCCAATGTTTGTATCACTAATTATATCCACCTTACTCTGGATTGTTCAACTCTTGGCTGGCAGTCTTACCAGACCTGCAGTAGGTAAACTGCTCAGGCTTAGTAAGGTAGTAGTTGTTGCTACACTAGAGCTCACATGGTTCCCTATAGGGCCTTAGGCAGAGTCATACAGTTCATGAACCCATGGAGAAGTCTGAACTGATATCCTTAATCTCCAAACTTCTCACTGTGTAGAATGGCCACGTCAGACCATTTTACCCAGTGACTCCACATTCCTGGCACCTAGGATCTCATTTCTTCCTATGCGCCTTCTAGACAGACCTGCTTCATGTTACTATATGTTCAATTCTTCTGTTTCCTAGAAAAACAAAGACACATCAAAACATGAATATCAAAAAATTAAAATGTAGGGGTCTAAATACTTAGTTCTTCTTTGTTTTTCAAGAGAAGGTTTCACTATATAGCCTTGGCTGTCCTGGAACTTGCTCTGTAGACCAGCAAAGATCCACCTGCCTCTGCTTCCACCAGGATTAAAGCCATGCACTGCCATATCTAGTCTAATTACTTAAATTTTTAAAACCTCAGTTAAAATTTATTTACTTCAGTTATCATTAAAAGTATAAGTTACTATGTTTGCTGTGTTCATTTTTGTAGCATTAAACTTCTTGTGTTTAAGAATTGAATGTCTATAAGTGTATATGTGAATGTATATGGATATATATGTAGCTAAAGATAGAAGTATGTACTCAAGGTAAAAACTGTGTCTATTTATGTCTTATTTTCTATTATTATATGGAGTTATGACAATCTCTTTAGCATTTTTCATAACAGGAATCTAATATCAAAATTCACTGAGTCACTGAGGAGTCTGAGGCCAGAGCATCATAAGTTTGTGGCCATCGGGGCTATGAGACCCATGTCAAACAAACAGAAAAGCAGAACAAATTTGGGTATTCTCATTCCTGGTCTCTTTGAACCCAATACATTTAGTTTAAATAACCTCTATTGAGTTACTGGAATTTGATATTACTTAAAAATATAGTTTTTATTAATGTAATACCTAAGTCATATAAACTCATTACAGAAAATTAGGGAGGATATAATCACTTTTAAGATGGTGTAATTTCAGCTTGTATGTATAGAAATACGTGTGTGCTTTTAAAATGTAGGATCAATGTTCATACAAATTTTGTAGCACAGTTTTCTTTTTGATATATTTTAAATATCTTTTCATGGTAAGAATATATTATACTTCTTGATGGCTGCATGTTATCCCACCAGCATGTCATCTGGGGATATGAGGTTTGTCAAGAAACACTGCGAAGGTCTTTTTTCTAAATGCTTTCTGTTTACTATTTTAGCCTCTTCCCAGAAGGCATAGTTCTTTTAAAGATCCAGTAGCAACTCGATTTGAGATGTACAGCTCACTGGCCTGGATTGCAATACGAGCTGCTGCACAGGTTAGAGTGTATATGTTGACCCTTCGTGTTATCTGTGTCCTCTATTGTTGACTCTCTCTGTTGTCCTGTGTACTTGATTGTTGACTGTCTCTGTTGTCCTGTGTCCTCCATTGTTGACTCTCCCTGTTGTCCTGTGTCCTTGATTGTTGACTGTCTCTGTTGTCCTGTGTCCTCCATTGTTGATCCTCCCTGTTGTCTTGTGTC
>JADRCD010193438.1:4944-24604 GCA_019843815.1 Montemys delectorum
TTAGTTAGTCACCTTGCACCTGGGGTCTCAAGTTACAGGCTGAGTTTGAAAAGGATACTGTTTCCGCTCTGAGGCTTTGACACAGCCAGGCACTCTACATAAAGGAGCTGTCCATCTGCTACACGGACATCCAGAAGCAAACACTAGCACGAAATGGAAAACAATCCGGAAAAGGACCTCACTGCCCCAGGCCTAGAGTGCGGTGCAAGCTGCCGCTGACTGAGACAGTCCCTAACTCCCCAGACACACCCAGACCCTAGGCCCTGCAGCGCCTCCAGCCACGCAGGCGCAGGAGCCTGGAGACCAGGACGTGGCAGGGCGTGTCCCGATGGGGGCGTGGCCGGGGCTGGGACTTAAGCTAGGGAGGTGGCTGTGGTAGGGGCGTGGCCTTGTCCTAGGACCTAGTCCTGCTGGATTAAGTACGGTAGCCAGGGGTGTGGCGGGTGCCTGGGACAAGGCGGGGCTTAGAGTGCAGCGTCGCTGGGGGCGGGGCCCTAGTGGGTGTGTGATCTTGGCAGGGGCGTGGCGTGGCGTGGCGGGGCCAGGTCGGGCTAGGCTGGGCTGCCCAGGGCGTTTCCGTTGCACGGAGCTGCGGAGAGTACTACAGCCTTGTCCCTCGGCGTGTGCACCCGCAGCCAGTGCTCTACCGTCTGGTAAGTGGCCGTAGTCCGGGGAGAGACTCCTCCACCAAGGGCGCAGGGCTCTTTTGGGGGCAGGGGACCAGAGCTCCAGTGACCGTCTCTCTCTTTTCCCCTCTCCCTGCAGCTATAGTCCACCGCTGACCGACAGCATCATGGTAAGCCGTGTGCCTGCGACCCTCTCAGAAGGCGGGAGTCTCTTGGTTTTTGCCTTTCCCATCTGTGTCCTCTCTGTGACCTCTTGGGTGTCCCCCCCCCCCCTCGCCCCCTCCGTGTGCGCTCTCCTGTTTCCTCCCTCGCCCCGGAGTGTCCGGAACCAGCCGGTGTGTTTCTCCCTGGTGCTTGTGAATTGTGACTTGGGCCGCCCCAAATCCAAAATTAGATCTGGAGCAGGAACAGTTCCCTTGGTCATGTGAGGGAGGAGAACGCCCTTTTGGCTTCCCTTATTTTTTTTATTTTTTTATTTTTTTATTTTTCCCGCAGTTTCCTATGTTTGAATACTGGGTGTGCGTGGGCGATTTCCATGGTGTTTCAGGGAGCTTTTTCCAGTGCAAGGCGAAATTTATTTAAAAGGAACCAACTGTGCCTTTTCTTTCTTTTTTTTTCTGCTAAAGGCACTGAACCAAAAAGCTGGGTTTCCAAAGCAATGAACTCGCAAAACGAGTTCTGAATTGAATTTGCTTGGGATTCTTTCAGAAGTTGATTACCTAATAGATTTTTGTTGTCGTTATTGTTTTAGAAGATAGCCTAATATTTGTCAAGACTGTAGCAAAGAAAAGTTAGTTTTTATTTTGTTTTGTTTTCCAAGATAGGGTTCCTCTGTGTTGCCTTGGCTGGCCTGGAACTCACAGACTGCCTCTGCTGAGGGCAGGAACTAAAGATCTTCGCCACCACCATCCAGCTTATTTAGCAATTTTTTCAAAGCTGGTCATGTGAATAAGTTATCATACCTAAAATATTCCGCCCTGAGGCAGGGTAGTTATATCTGGAATCCCACATCTTGGGAGGTAGAGGAAGGAAGATCAGGAGTTAAAGGTCGTCTTTGGTCATCAAAGCTTTAACAGACTGTCTCAACAAACAAAACAAGAAAGCTTTCCACCCTGAACGAAACTAATTTCACACATCTTGCCAATCTAAATGACCTGTTGAGGATCCGGACAGTCTTTTAAATAAGTGCTCCAGCCTGCTCAGTGTGCCTGAACACACACACACACACACACACACACACACACACACACACACACATTCAATCTTTCCCTCCGTCTCTCTCTCCCTCTCCCTTTCTCACCAACTCACTATTTCCTGGCTCTTCCCAAGAGTCAGTGGAGGGATTAAGATGAGTTGGTAATGCTAACGCTATTAAGTTTGTACAGTGTACAGTGTTACCATTCTTCTGGGTTTGCACATGAATAGTTCCCTCGTATTACCTCACGGGGGCCTTGAATTTAGGTTCTTCAGCAATAAAGTACATTTTTTTTTTTTTTTTTTTTTTTTTTTGCTGGCCTTAGCTTTACTCCTCTGAGGAGCTTATCTTCATTTGTTGGTGATAGACATGGTGATTAGCAAGCCTAGAGAATAATCCCCTCTATCTTTGCCCATTTGGCTTACTCTTAAATATCTTGTAACTTTCCCAGGGATATCTCCAGTGTTTTGGTTTTGACAAAGTCCCGATGTGCAGCCCAGGCTGGTTTGGAATGGTGGGCTTCCTCTTTTTCTGAGATCCCCTTCCCTCAGCCTCCCAAGTGGGGAGATGACAAATCTACCACCACAGCCAGTTTGCAGTTTCTCAATCCAATTATTTTCCACTCTTTGTCCAGGATGGTATTGGAAACACTGTAGCATGCTGAGCTTTTCTGGAGCTTTGTCAGTAATTTTTTGGAAAGCACAAAAGTAAACTATTTTGTTAAATATCTCAGATTAGGATAGTGGTTTATATCTTGCATTTGGTGATGCACTATGTCCATCCACATTTTATAAATGGTATCCCTCCCTCTCCTTAGTGGTTTTGGGGACCAGGTCTTAAAGAACTCAGCCTGGCCTTGAACTCAGTATGTAGCTGAGGATGACTTTGAACTTTGACCCTCCTGCCTTGACTTCTCAAGTGCTGGGATTACAGGTGTGCACCCCCCAAACCTGGCTATAGCTGCATTTTGCTATCTAATGTCTCCTCTGGATTCCTGGATTTCTTGGAAAACTGAGGCTTTATGTTAGGTTTCACAGCGTTTCTCTTGTTAGAAGGACTTTTGTTGACCCGAGGGGATAGGAACCAGAGACTTGCATTCCATGACATCTGGAGATTAATGGTATCAGATTTCTGTCTCAGAGGTGTGTGCTTCAGCAATTAAAAATGTATTGTTTAAATATTAATGCCTCTTCCTTATTGAAATAGTTTTCCACTACGGCAGTTCTTCATATTTATGAACTTTGATTATGTATCTATATTAATAATTTACTTCTACTCGTGTTGGTACTGCACCATTTAGACAAGTACAAAAATACAGAGGCAGGTGTTTAGGCAGAATATGAACATGACCATCTTGCTAAGAATTGAACTAGAAGGAATTGGTTGAGCCGGGTGGTGACACACTCCTTTAATCATCCCAGCACTCAGGAGGTAGAGGCAGGTAGATCTCTGTGAATTTGAGGCCAGCCTGGTCTGCAGAGCAAGTTCCAGGACAGCCAGGGCTACACAGAGAAACCATGACTTGAAAAAAAACCAAAGACCTAGGTCAGTCCTATGCACACTCTATGCTCTCAGGGTGGTTCGATCTCTGTGCACCTGCATGGGCCAGGTTAGCTGAGTCTGTGGGTTTTCTTGTAGTGTCCCTGACCCCCTCTTTGTACCTGTAATCTTTCCTTCCCTTCTGCAGGATTCCCCAGGTTCCACCTAATGTTTGGCTGCGGGTCTCTGTATCAGTTTCCATCAGCTGCTGGGTGAAGCCTCTCAGAGGACAGTCATGCTAGACTCCTGTCTGCAAGTATAGCAGAGTGTCACTAATAGTGTCAGGGGTGGGTTCTCTCTCATGTCATAGGTTTCAAGTTGGGCCAGTTACTGGTTGGCCATTCCCTCAAATTTTCTACTTGTACGTTGAAGGTTTTGTGTCTGGCTGTGTGTCCCAATTCCTCCATTGGAAGTTTTGCCTGATTATAGGAGATGGCTGGTTCAGGTTCCATATTCCCCATTGCTAGGAGTTTCAGCTAGGGCCACCCTCATAGATTCCTGGGAATTTCCATTGCTCCAAGTTTCTAGCTTGTCTCAGAGATCCCCCAACCTTACCTCCAAGCCATCTGTACTGTGTAAGAGCTGTGTAGTTTGGTTTACATGTGGGACTCCTAACAGTAGGAGCAGGGGCTGTCTCTGACTCTTCTAGCCTGTCTTTGGGACCCTTTTCCCTAACTGGGCTGCCTGGTCTAGCCTTAGTAGGAGAAGACGCATCTAGTCTTACTGCAACTTGATATGCTGAGGCTGGTCGGTGACCATGGGAGGCCTGCCCTCTTTTGAAGAGAAGGGGTGGGGGGTGGAGCAGGTAGGCAGGGGGAGGAAGAGGGAAGGGAAACTGTGATCGGGATGTTAAATAAATAAAAAATAAATAAGTAAAAAGAAAAGAAAAATACCCAACAAAAGCAAAGAAGTAGATACCTTGGATATATATATACATACATACATATATACATACATACATATATATGTTTTTAGTTACATATTTTGTTTTTTATAATTAAATTTCTTTGTGACAATTTCATTAATGCGTATGATACACTCTGATTACTCTTACTCCTTTTTTATATCTCCCTCCCACCCCTCCACCCCTGACTCCTGGCTGCAGGTCCCTTCCCCACATTCATGTCTTTTTTTGTCTTGTTTTGTGACCCAGTGAGTTAAACTAGGGCTGTCTGTCAGGATCTTCTGGGCTCTTCCATAGGGCTTTGGGTCACTTCTCCAGCTCTGTCCTCTACAGCACATACAGCTTGTCTTCTAAGCTCTGGCTGTTCCACTCCACTGTTACCACTGTTTTTGGTGGTCTTCCCAATTGTATTGGCATTTCCAAAAATGTTGGGGTCTTCTGCTGTTCCTGGGCTGTACTTTACCAGTGGCCTTTCCTGAGCTCCCTCAGGACTCCAGCCCTGGCACAGTGCCAAGCCTCGGCTTCTCTCCAGGACCCCTCATGACCCCTTCTTGCCTTAAAACCAGTACCACTTGGGTGACTTACATTACCAAGTTCAGCCGCCAGCACTCCGATAGAACCTGGGCCACCTCTGGAGCACAGCTTCTGTGCAGTCACCCTGGAAAAAACAAAACAAAACAAAAAACCACTTCCTAGACGACCTGCCCTCAGCGATGCTGGTCTCTGCTTAGTCACAGCTGAGTGAGACTTCAGCCCCAGTTGAACAGAATCACAGATTCTTTAACTCAAACGGCCAGGTAGAGTCTTGGCTTTCCTCTGAAACTTCACAACCCAGGCCTTCATTGTCTGCACTTCGTTCAACATTCTTATCTCCCAAGTTCCCCCAGAAGAACTCACCAAGCTTTGCACACTCAATGTTTTTTTTTTTTTTTCCTAGCCCAAAGTTCAAAAGATCTATGATTCTCCCCCCAAAACAACATGGCCAGGTTTGCCACCGCAGTGCTCCAACATCCTGGTACCAACTTGTCCTAGTTAGGGCGACTGTGGCTGTGATGAAACGCCGTCACATAAGCTACTTGGAGGACAGGGTTCATCTCATCCGAGCTCCATATAATAGCAGCTAGCTTTTCATCTCACTGTTTAGCCACAGCCAAATTAATAGGTATTCCAATTTACTCTAAATGCTTAAAAGTTCATGGGCTGTTTTCTCTGGTTTGGAAAAAAAGTTGTCTGTATTTCGTAGACAAATGAACCATTTCATAAATTTTAATTTGGTTTAAAGATTTCATTTTCAGATAATCAAATTTTAAGAATTTAATTTTGAGCAATCTGCTGTTCTTTTTTTTTCTTTTTTGGGAGGGTGCTTTTCAAGATTGTTTCTCTGTGCTGTGCTGGCTGTCCTAGAACTCACTCTGTAGACCAGGCTGGCCTCAAACTCACCAAGGTCCACCTGCTTCTACCTCCCAAGTGCTGGGATGAAAGGCATGTACACCACTACCCAGCTGGCTTTGCTGTTCTTAAAGAGTTAGTATATTCACTACGATGGGAATGTCATGAGGACAAAAACTGGACTGTATAAATGTTCAGTAGAAACTCCAAGAATATCAGTTACTCTGTGGTACGTATTTAAATTGTTTACGAGTTGCTTGGAAAATTTTAGGGTTGGTTTAGAATTGTGGGCTCATAACAGTAATTTACAGAGGCCCTTTGTAGAGCTGGCAGGATCAGAGTAAACAATTACATTTTCTCTGAGTTCATTACAGGGGAATCTGTGGACATTGACTTCCATCTCCGATTGGTTATCTCCGTTGTTCACCATGGGATCCTGGGTCAAGATTGCCTGTTTCCCATGGCCTGATTCCCTGGCTCAGTATGGTACAGATCCCGATGCCTTTGACTCTGGCTTCATTTGGATTCTGAGAAAGCAACTTGGCTGCTCTGCAAGCCGCTGAACCCTTCATTGGCATCAGCAAGGCCTGGTTTCCTTATGGCTCACCTGAGCTCCTTGGAAGCTCTTCTGGTGCTTAAGTGACCTAGAGATGTGCAGATTGTGACTTTCTTCTGTTAACGACTTGAGAATTCAAAACAGTAAATATATTTCTAATCATAGATCCATTTCTGAAACACACTTTAGTTGTATAACTGTCTACTATTCGACAATTGCACAAGTGTATTAGTTGAATTAGAATTAGTGTTCCTAAGGTCTTTGCTTTAAGTATGTTTTGGATCCACCCTTTCTTTCTGTTAATAGCTCATACAGTATGCAAACATGTAAGCCTTTGCTGCAGTTGGCTTCATTTCTTGGGATGCTTGTTTCTGTTCACTTTCCATTGTGTGTGCTTGCGGACCGTTTGGATATTTGCTTTCCTGCTCTGTCCCCGGTCTTGTGAAACTGGATAGCATAATGGGAGCTGTGACTTAAGAGTTGTTGCTAGAATGAATGCTCTGCCAAACCCTTCAAGGGCATTACCTAGTCCTCGAGATACATTTTGGAAATAGGTATTACTTTTATTTAAGGTGGCTCTGCTTGGCACTGTTTGTGTAGGATAAAGGAGGGGAGGCATCGTACTTGGCCACAGTGGGAACAAATGCAAATGCTTAGGGCGTGGCTGAGCATTTGGCAGGCTGGGACTTGAGTAGCCCTGCAAGAATGACCATAGTAAGGGAAGTGAAAGGTGCCCCGTCTGGAAAGGGACATCAGGGCCCTTAAAGCTGAGTATGCCTTGGCCAGGTGTGTGTTTAAGGCAGAGCATTCTGGTGCTAGCGTGGTGGCTGCACTCCTGGAGGTTGTAGAAGAGGGCTAGCCTTGTTGGAGTTGGAAGGGAAACTGGATCACTAGGGAACTTGCTCCAATGATCCCCGGAAGTGCCCCCCACCCCCCAACACCAGGGAATGAAACTAGGCAGTGACAAGGACTTTATTTTTATTATTATTTTATTATTATTTTTTTTTGGACAAGGCACAGGCTTGCCTTGAGCTCGCAACGGTCCACCTGTATCAGCCTCCAGGTTCTAAGAAGCCAGGTGTTAGTCACCATGCAGGGACAGCTGGGCCTAGAGAGGAGGGACCTATGGGAGAAGGGGACCACTTGGATGTGTGACTGAGGAGGTGCCTGAGGAGGGCTAGGTGCATGTCAGGATGGCTGGCTTGCTTATGTTTGGACAGGGAAGACAGAGCTGGATTTATTGTATTTGAGTTCCTATCAAATATTAAGGTAGTTATCGCCGCTTAAGGCAGGCAGTTCATAACTGCCTTTAACTCTAGTTCCAGAGAATCAGATGTCTAACTGTGGCCTCTGTGGGTTCCCACACTCTGGTGCACATATGCTCACATAGGTTCACGTGCATACACATAAATTAAAAGAAAGACTTTACTGGGGCCTGGAGAGATGGATAAGGGTACATGCTCTTGCTGAGGATCCAAGTTTACCTCCCAGCATCCACAACTGCTTATAACCATCTGTAGGTAGCTCTAGTTCTAAGGGATCTATCTGATGCCCTATTCTGGCATCTGTGGGCAGTAGGCATTTGTGTGGTGCACAGGCATGCACACAGTCAGACACTCAGACAGGATTTTTGGAAAGTGTTTAGGCTGCACTTGCACTGAACAGCAAGGTACTTCCCAAGTCCTCCCACGTCTCCGCTGATTTTTATATTGTTTCTCTCTAAAACTAAACGGCGCTTGAAATGCTTCTACCTTAGCATAGTTTAAGTTGTAGTCCTTAGATCTGTACTTCTGAGATATACAAGGAAATAAAGCTGTGAGCTGTTGACCCCCTCTATAAACCTGGCTGTTTTCTGATCATCTTGCAAATGGCTTGGTTGGCTGTTGCTGCTTTCCGAGTGGTGTTTGCAGAATGCCCCTGGGGACAGTTAGGTGAAGCGGCAGGCTCTCACCTACCTCGAGAGCTCATGGGGGCTGAGGTTCTTGCACACATCAGCAGCGGAGACACCTCCCTTACTGCCAGCAGCTTCTAAGAGCACACTGTGTTTCTTTCATTTACTCATGTTTGCCAATGGAAGGCGTTCTGCACTGGCAGGGAAGGTTAAAATCAAAACATACAACGGCAAAGAAATATACACCAAAGATTTAAAAAAAAAAAAGCCTGGCACTGGGGACAGAAGAGGGCCTCCCATACCCTAGGCAAATGCCCTGCTACTGGGCTATATCAGCAGCATTTTTCTATGTTGTCTTTTGAGACATGGTCTCACTAAGTGGCCCGGATTATCCTTGAAGTCACTCTGTTGCCTTGAACTTTTGCTCCTCGTGTCTCAGACTACTGAGTAGCTGGGATTATAGGCATTCCCCCAAAGCCCAACTAACAGAATTTTAAGTCATTGTCTTAGGGTTTCCATGGCTGAGATGAAACACCAGGACCAAGAAGCAGGTTGGGGAGAGAAGGAGTTATTTAGCTTACACTTCCATATCAATGTGGATTATTGAAGGAAGTTAGGACAGGAATGCAAACAGGCCAGCAGCATTCTGAAGCCAGGAGCGGGTGCCATTGAAGGATGCTGCTTACTGGCTTGCTTCTGATGGCTTGAGTTGCCTGCTTTCTTATAGAACTCTGAACACCAGCCTAGGGACGGCACCACACACCAAGAGCTAGGCCCTCCCCCTTTGATCACTAATTGAAAAAATGCCTTGCAGCTGGATTTCATGGAGGCATTTCCTCAACGGAGGCTCCTTTCTCTCTGATGACTCTAGCTTGGGCAGGGTCAGGGCTGAGATCATGTGTCTGACCTAGATGTGTCACACCCCTGGGTCCTGTTAAAAGCCTGACCTTTTCCCTGTGTTTATTTCCTTTTGTAATGCTCAATTGTGTCAGGCTCGCTTTGCCGTCTGTTCTTGACCATCCAATTTCTTTTCCTTTTCTTCCTTCCTTCCTTCCTTCCTTCCTTCCTTCCTTCCTTCCTTTCTTCCTTCCTTTTTCTCTTTGCTGTTGTCAAGACAGGCTTTCTCTGTGTAGCCCTGGCTACACAGTGTAACTCACTCTGTAGACCAGGCTGGCCCCAGACTCACAGAGCTCTGCCTGCATGAGATGGACCTCATCTTAATTCAGTGATAAGGATGTCTTGTTCTTATTGGTAGGGTGCCTTATCACAGGAAATATTAGTGGGCCTTTAGTTTGTTCATCCAATCAGACCTTCCTGTTTCACTGGGAGGGGATGCAGAACTCTGTTTTCCTGTTTGTCCACCTTTCCAGGCCACAGAATTATCACACTAAAGACTGGATGAGAGTTAAAAAGTGAATTTTGTATTGTGAACAGATGTTATGTATGCAAGGGTCATAAATTTTTCTTGTGGGGAATTGTTGGTGAGAGATGAAGGACCAAAACCTGCTATGGATGAGGCTTATTTTGGTAGACTATGGGGATTTCAGGAAATGGGGGCCTCCCAATGAGTCATTCAGAATCAGATTGCATTTTGGGTGGGTAGCAAGGGGCAGGCGGAGCCCTAACTAGGGTTCCGACCACATTACTCACACATATGACTCATGTCTGATCTGTTAGTGCTGCCACGTGGCCTTACTAGCCCTGTTGGGAATAGAACTCAACTACGTCTTGATCTCTAGAAAGTTGTTAGTGTGTGGCTGGAAGTTATTTCTTCTAGTTAGTAGTATAATCTTTATGGATGTTTTCCTGCCTTACACCTGTCAAGCACTTTCCTCCAGTCCCCAGGATCAGATGTATATTTTGAGACAAATAACTTCTATCTTTTGTTCAATCTTTCCCGTGTTTAGCTCTATCTGCAGTTTCTTCATAACTTACAGATCAGATCAGTATTTCCTTCTGAAGTGCATTTACAAGGGCTTGCGAGATGGCTCAGCGGTTAAGAGCACTGACTGCTCTTCCGAAGATCCTGCGTTCAAATCCCAGCAACCACATGGTGGCTCACAACCATCCTTAAAAATCTGACTCCCTCTTCTGGAGTTTCTGAAGACAGCTAGAGTGTACTTACATATAATAAATAAATAAATAAATCTTTTTTAAAAAGTGCATTTACAAACTGTTGTTTGTGAGATGTGACCTCCCTGAGGCAAACCGTCTCACTGTCTTGCAGCATACTCTGTCTATCACAAAGATCCATCTGCCACACCCTTCTGTTCCCATCTCTGGGCCACCCTTTGTTCTGTCCCCTCCTCCCCTCTTCTGTGTGCTGGATTGTTTTTGCCAACTTGCTACAAGCTAAAGTCATCCGAGAGGAAGGTACCTCAGTCAAGAAAATGCCTCCATAAGATGGGCTGTAAGCAAGCCAATTTTCGTAATTAGTGATTTATGGGGAAGGGCCCAGCCCATTGTGGGTGGCCTCATCTCTGGGCTGGTGGTCCTGGGTTCTGTAAGAAAGCAAACTGAGCAAGCCATGGGAACTCGTAAGCAGCACCCCTGTATCAGCTCCTGCCTCCAGGTTCCCACCCTGCTCTTGGGTTCCCGCCCCTCCTGCTTTTGATGATGAACTGTTACATGGAACTGTAAGCAAAATAAACCCTTTCCTCCCCAAGTTGCTTTGGTCATGGTGTTTCATCACAGCAGTAGTGACCCTAACTAGGACATCCTGGGAGCCTCTTTCTCCCTGTCTTCTTGCCTTGGGAGGCGGTTCCACACCTCATAATTAAGGAGCCACAGGCCCTTGGCTTGAATCAAGTCTTAACTCCCACTTGTTGCTTGTGAAGGATTTGCTAAACTGTTAGCTGGCGTCATTTGGAGTCTCACGGAGACCCTCACAGAGCCGCCCACACAGCAGCTGGGCTAATGTTGTACGCGGCAGGAGGTTTTTGCTTTTCCTAATCACCCCTCTTTCTTTCTTCCCAACTTTTTAATGTGTCTTGATGTACTGGCTCCCTCCAATAGCATTGCTGTTACCTGTGTGACCTTGTCACTTACGGCCTTGCCTGCTGTGGGCTGCCCAGGTCTGAATTCCAAACCAGCACCATCAGCTCCCACTCCCTCCCGTTCCTGCTGGTTCCCGTTCCTGCTGGTTCCCGTTCCTGCCAGTTGCATCTGTTCAGCTCCTCCTTCCCTCCCTCTGTGTCGTCTCTGGCAGTCCTCTTGACCACACTCTCTTAGAGTCTGTTCCTCTGTCAGTCAGTGCTGAGCAGAGGCAGCACGGCTCCTGGCCCCGTTGCTTGTGGCGGTCGTCATTGGCTGCAGGATCAGACCTTTACTGTTTGTGTGGCATTTGTAGACTTTTCCTGTCTTTTTTTTTTTTTTTTTTTTTTTTTTTTTTTGTTTTTTTTTTGAGACAGGGTTTCTCTGTGTAGCCCTGGCTGTCCTGGAACTCACTCTGGAGACCAGGCTGGCCTCGAACTCAGAAATCCACCTGCCTCTACCTCCCCAGTGCTGGGATTAAAGGCGTGTGCCACCACCACCCGGTGACTTTTCCTGTCTTGATTTGTCTATCCAACCTAATACTTTTTCCGTTCCACTGTGGCAC
This sequence comes from Montemys delectorum, assembly GCA_019843815.1. Taxonomy (NCBI): domain Eukaryota; kingdom Metazoa; phylum Chordata; class Mammalia; order Rodentia; family Muridae; genus Montemys; species Montemys delectorum. Next base: position 16,643 of record JADRCD010193438.1, read on the forward strand.
TTTGCCTGGAGTAATAGGTCATTTTAGTCGTGTGTGCTTATGCATGCTGACAGGAGACATGCTGTAACCCCTGCAATTGTCTATTTTATGATCTTGGCAACTTTACAGGCAACTTTTAAGTCTTGGGGTATCCCCCATCCCCCACCTCAGTTTCTTCCCACTTCTGGCTTTCCCTCTCACAGTCTCTCAAGTGTATTTCATACGTGTGTGTGAGTGTGAGTGTGAGTGTGTATGTGTGTGTGTTCATATGCACAGTCCTGATCAGTGTGTGCACCTGCCTGCTCTGCTGCACTCAGTTACTTATGCGCCTGTCACGGGAATCATAGGCGCTTAGTAGGGCTTCATCCTCTAATATGAAACAGGGAGGCTTATAAAGAAAAGAGTATCTTTCGAGGTACATGTCTGGCACATACATTACCAAGTATTTTCAGAAACTGCTGAATAATTGCAAGAGTGCTAGCTCTATAGGACCTGGACTCAGTATGAGGGCCACGGGAACCAAGAGTTGTGTTTTTCAACTGAGTGCTCAGGGTGGGGCTTCACATTTTAATACAAGCTCCACATGCTTCCAGATTGAATGGGGAGAGACTTAGCTGACAATGAAGCCCACAGGCATGTGCTCTGTGAAGCAGGAGGCTTTACTTGGGCAGGATCACGGTGAGGGAGAGGAGGGAGCTGCCCCCTGATGAGGTTACTGTCCTCAAGGTGTCTTCTCTCCTTGGCTGGCCTTGTCACTTTTCCTGAAGTGGTTGCTTCTCCTTTCAGTGGGTCACAGATCTTATCAGATGGCAAATTTACTTAGAGACCAAGCACAGCTTTGAGCAAGGTCAGGTTGGATTCTCTAGTTACCAGCTTTTTGATATTGGTCACAGTGTGAATAATAACAGTCCTTCCTTTCTCAGGCTCTTCGAGGCACCGTGACTGACTTCCCTGGATTTGACGGCAGGGCTGATGCAGAAGTTCTTCGGAAGGCCATGAAAGGCTTGGGTAACTTAAACCTTTTAATTCTAAAAAGCCAAATAAGGCGATAAGGGGATGGGGGGTGGGGCAGGGACAAATACATTCAGATAATGAAATCGTATCTTAAACCGTCTTGTAGATTTATTCTGTAGAATTAGATTTGCAAGTATCATCTGCTCTGTGCTGTGGGGGTCACCCGTCCAGCCTGCACACAGTGTGAGGCAAACTGCTAGCTTAGTGGCTCTGCCCATCCAGTGTCCGCTTCTGCTTAGGAAGCTCTTACAGATTCCCCCCCCCCCCCCACTGGTATCTTTCTAAGGGTTCTCCTGTGTAATTGTCTTATCTACTCTTAGACTCCTACACCTGAGCCTTGAAGGGGGGTGGCCTGTGGCATCCCTAGGCCCCCTTTTAACAGACTAATCTCACATTACTATTTGATATCATTGATCCAGCCAGGCCTGGGTGTCTGCTATGCATGCAAACTCTGTATTTTATTCTAAGCCTGTTCTTATTCCAAGCCTATCCTCTCCATATGCCTGCCTTTCAAGACGCTGTTGGCTGTCTCCTTCTCCCAAACTCCTGTCTACGTTTGTTAGCCAGGAGACCTTCCTTTGACCACGTAACACTTGGACTTTTCCTAAGATGCTTGCTAGTCTGTTCTAATGTTTTCCATGCTAAATCATCTATAACTTGAGGCCAGGAACTATGGTTTTTCTTTTCTTTTCTTTTTAAAGATTTATTTACTTATTATATGTAAGTACACTGTAGCTGTCTTCTGACACCAGAAGAGGGCGTCAGATCTCATTACGGATGGTTGTGAGCCACCATGTGGTTGCTAGAATTTGAACTCAGGACCTTCAGAAGAGCAATTGGTGCTCTTGGTTTTTCTTTTCTTAATCTCCTCTAATACCCAGCATATTATGCTTTGTGAATAGCCATTTTTGAGGTAACTATGTAACTATACATGAAAGACAGAACTGCCAAGGTTTTATAACTCTAGGAGTGCTTGTCCACTTACTTTAAGTCCAATTGAGAATAGAAGGTTATATATATATATACATATATATATATATGTATATATATATATACACATAAGTATATATTATATGTATAGTACTTTGCAATATATTGTACAAAGTATTACATTTATATGTTTTATCTATATAGGTTACATACATTTTATATATAGTTATATTTTTTCATGTATGTATATTTTCATATATATATATATATATATATGAAATATAATAGTTTGAATATTCTTTTTTTTTTCTTTTCTTTTTTTTGGTTTTTCAAGACAGGGTTTCTCTGTATAGCCCTGGCTGTCCTGGAACTCACTCTGTAGACCAGGCTGGCCTCGATCTCACAAATCCACCTGCCTCTGCCTCCCAAGTGCTGGGATTAAAGGCTGTGCCACCACTGCCCGGCTTTCATTGAAGGTATTACGAGTGCAGAATAACTTGTGGGTTAGTTAGAAAGGTTGTTTAGGAAATGGCTGGCTGGGAGGCAGCTCTCATTGTTTCCATCAATTTCAGGCACTGATGAGGACAGCATCCTGACCCTGTTGACATCCCGAAGCAATGCTCAGCGCCAGCAAATTGCTCAGGAGTTTAAGACTCTGTTTGGCAGGGTAAGACCACAGCTCATCCAAGGTGGAGTGAGTCTAGCTCTGAGTTCTAAAAGAGTTTGAGGAATAAAACAGCCCCCCCCCCCAGTATGTGTAGGCACGTTTTTAGGACCCTTCCTCTCTACCTCAAGGATACTCTACTCCTCAGATGTCCTCAAGAATAGCTCAGTGTTCTCGTGCAGCTTGCTCACCTCTCTCCGACCACTTTAAACCATCCCTGGACTATTAAACAGTCAGTGATGGCAATAGAGAACACGCACTGTACCAAAAAGAAGTCAAACCATGTCATGTAGAAGATAATGAAAAACTTGGCCTCACACAATTGCTTTTCCTTGCGTGTGGTGTTGAGGTGTCAGTGGTCCCACGCTAGTAACTGTCCCTCGTTTTTCCTGTCTGCCTCCACTAGCTATTTTTTAGGTATAATACCTGTATTGCAGTTATTTAAATGATTTGATTTCTTGATTAATAATTCATAGTATACACTGAAATCTTACTGAGAGCATATGAGACATACCATAATGTAGTCTTGTTCTTCTGACAGTTTATGTTGTTATTTTACTGAGAAACAAAGCAGGGTGAGACTAGAAAGTGTCCTCTAGTGTTGCTGGAAACAGACCCCAGGACCAGGTGCTCTCCACAGAGTGCAGTGCAGCCCACTGGAAGATGTCTAACCCCAATCCTGCTGCCTGGCACGCTGGGAAAACACTGTTCCTTTTCATAAATAATAGCACATATTACCATATTAAAGGTGCCTCTCAACCAGTCAGAAGCATAACATGATCATCAACTATATATTGGAATGCTAATATTAGAATTGGATAGTAAAAGAGAAGAGATTGTTTAGATATTAAAGGGCAAATCTTGCTCTTAAAATATATTTATGAGTTTTGAGAAAATTTCTCTCTTCTTTGCCTTTTTTTCATCCTGTGAGTGGGGGTCTGACCCAAAACCCTGTAATCTGTGACACAGCGCTTTGTCATTGAGGTACAGCCAAGCCTTTGGGGGAACTTTTATAAGGATACTTCTGCAAGGATGCTGGGAAAAATATGTACGCTGAACATATGCTTTACATGGCCCAAGTGTTCAGCCACAGAGCAACATTTCTAGTTAAGCTTTTTGGGTAGGGGGGGCGGATGGGTAGGGCTTGAGATTTTGAGACAGAATCCCACTATATAAAGCTGAACACAGTGTTGCAGGCCTGTAATTTTAGATATTTCAGAGGTTGAGATGAAACCACATGTTCAAATCCTACCTGGAGCCAGGTGCGGTGGCCTGTGCTTTTAATCCTAGTATTCAGGAGGCAAAGGCGCATGGGTCTCTGTGAGTTTGAGGACAGCTTGATTTATATAGTGAGTTCCAGGACATCCAGGACATCCAGAGGTACATAATACAGAGATGCCGTCTCAAAAAAAGTGGGGGGGAAGGGGAGGAGGAGGAGGAGGTGGAGGAGGAGGAGGAGGAGGAGGAGGAGGAAATAATAAGTCCTACCTGGGGTACAGAGTGAGTTTAAGATAGCCTGGACAACTGCCTGAACATTTATAAAAGGCTGAGAATGTTTTCCTCGCATGAGGAGGCCTTGGGTTTTTATCCTATTACATGTTACCAGGCTGGCCTCCTGCCACAGTCTTTCATACACTGGAATTGCAGGCATATGTTACCACAACTAATAGCCTGCCTTGTAAATGTATCCCATTTTATTTTGATGTGTAAAACTAATGAAAACATCTTTAAATATCTTGGTAGATAAATGTCAGTGTCTGAGGTCTAGGGCAGTTGAGGCTTAAGGTACATCCTTTAGGGCTTTGTTTAGCACAGATATCTTCTCTAATACCTGGAGAAGCAACGAACAGAATTGACTAGAGCAACATACAGAATTGACTAGAGCAACGTACAGAATTGACTAGAGCAACATACAGAATTGACTAGAGCAACATACAGAATTGACTAGAGCAACATACAGAATTGACTAGAACAACGTACAGAATTGACTAGAGCAACGTACAGAATTGACTCGAGCAACGTACAGAATTGACTAGAGCAACGTACAGAATTGACTAGAGCAACGTACAGAATTGACTAGAGCAACGTACAGAATTGACTAGAGCAACATACAGAATTGACTAGAGCAACGTACAGAATTGACTAGAGCAACGTACAGAATTGACTCGAGCAAAGGGATTTCCTTTCTGTTTGGGAAGCCTGTGGTCATCAAGTTTATGTTTTCTGAGCTAGGACCTTCTGGATGACCTCAAGTCCGAGCTGACTGGAAAGTTTGAGAAGTTAATTGTGGCTCTGATGAAGCCAGCGCGGCTCTACGACGCTTACGAGCTGAAGCATGCTCTTAAGGTAAAGGGGCAGACAAGGGACGCTTCTGCCCTATATAGTGCCACTTTATTTTGATAATTATCCCGTGTTTGACTCATTTTGGCAAAGACTGCTCAGACAAAACAGAGGGAATCAATAAGAAGGAAAGGCGGGGATCAAGCTAACAAGTGCACGGCTTAATCTTCCTGTATAGTCAAAAATATTGTCTGTAAAATTTTAGTGTGCTGGATTTTTATACCTATATTTTATATCTTTAGGCCTTGAAAATGTTGCAGATAAAGTATTTCAATTTTTGAGGTAGGAAAGGTGGAAGTTGACTGTGTTGAAACATTTGCTCTGACAATGACAGGGAGTGGCTTGTCCTCAGTAGGTTGGCTCTGAACGGACAGAGGAAATAGGCAGCTCAGGGATTGTGATCACACAGTGCAGGGTGGGGTGGGGGGGGGGGGGGGGGGGGGGGGGGGTGTGGGGATGTGGGGGTGGGAATGGGAATCGTCTGGTCAAGAGTCTGCACTTGCTGAGTCTCTGTGCTGTTCTGCAGTTGCAGTTTGTGGTAAATGGGATCTTAGGACCCTAAGAAAGGGCTTTTTAGCGGAGTCCATCTCAAGCATTATTAGCAGCAGAGATCTTCCCATAGGGATGGACTTAGGTATTTTAGTGCTTGAGTTGTTTTGGCAAAGAAGTGGAAATAGAACCTATGCTATCTTAAACAGACGGCACTAAGTTTTTAGCCATATTTCTACTTATATATTGTGGTGTAGCAGTGTAGTCATGGCTTTTACAAGTACAGAAAGGAAACCAGCTAAAATTATTTTTCAGAAATACAGAAAGTGTGTTCCAGCAAGTGTTCTCTGTTTTTTAGCCACGCCTCTGTTTTGGTACCCGTGATGGTCTCTTTAAACTCGTGCCTACATTAACTGGCCCCGAGACTTTGGGCCTGTAGCCAGGCAGGAAGCCAGGCAAGGAGAAGAGACAACTGTGGTCCACCACCCTCTTTAAAGACATCCCCCAGTGACCTAAAAGCCTCTTATTAGTTCACGTCTTAAGGTTTTGGTTGGCGCCCCCTGGTGCCACTCTGGACATCAAACTGTTAATATTTGGCTTTTAGGGGACAGAATTAAAGACTTCAACTACAATGGTATGTTTGATGGATATAGAAAAGTCAACTCTATTTTTCATTAGGCAAAATAAAAATCAAGATGTAATTAAATTGTTGAATTTTTAAGCTCTAATAATAGAACACGTATATGAAGCGATCCATTTTGTCTTGGATATTTTTGTGATTATATAATTTGGATAACATCCAGGGAAATAGCTTTCTTTTCTTTTCTTTTTTTTATCGTATTGACATGTTCTCTCTGTTAATAACAAATCTTCCAACAGGGAGCTGGAACAGATGAGAAAGTATTGACTGAGATTATTGCTTCAAGAACACCTGAAGAACTCAGTGCCATCAAACAAGTTTATGAAGAAGGTAAACAGTTGGAGTTTATTACCCATCATTCCTGTCATGTGGATGTGGTCCTGGGTAGATACGGGTGCCGGGCAGCGCATGATGGTTGAGGGGAAGAGCCGTAAGTCAGCCTATTCTTCAGTAAAAACCAAACAACAACAAAATAATAAAGGAACAAACTTCCAGCTTTCGACTCCCAGCAGCTGCCGTAACTGACAACACCTGAAGGGAGATGCAGGTTATTTTTTGCACAGGATTTGCAGACACTATAAGAATAGAGAGGCCTTTCCCTCTCCATTAATTTAAGTTTCCTTAAATAAATTCAGTTTTGTGGAAGATGTTAAGAGTGAGAGAGAAGATATTTTGGGGAACGGGAAGAGAGACTGAAACCCGTTCTGGATTGGAGTTGCTAAAACATTGATAAAGTATACTGTTCAGCTGATGGGCGTGCTTGGTTAAAATCGTCTACATTCTGGTTGTTATTTTTAGTGTGACCTATTTGTGTGTGTGTGTGTGTGCTTTAGTCTAGTACATATTTCAATGGTTTGAATGTATTCAAGTCCACGAAATGAAAGTGAAGGGATCTGTTCTGATCTGTTAGGTTTTTCTGTCATCGGACTCAGCATGGGATGTTAGCCAGAGATTGTGGCTCTCTCAGAGGAATGACGTATCGAGTTTAGATGTGATGCCCATTGGATCAGAATGGCATGGAATTTAGAACAACTAAATAATTACTCAGGTCTCTTTCAAGCTCCTTTTTGTAGTCAATATGGTTGCTACCACCGTGGCAGAGGTGGGACACATACCTCATCAAGGCAGTGTATTTGATGTGGTCTTCGGAGTTCTCCATCTTGGGTTGCTGATACTGAGGACCGAGCATCTGTGATACAGTAATTGTGCATGTAAATGAGCATGCTGCATTCTGCTCAGTGTGTTACTGAGTATGGTCCTATGTCCATTGCTGTCATGAGGAACATGCACACTACAATTCTTGTCTTCAGTGACATTGTATTCAGTAGTTAAAGGATGTTAAATTTTAAAAGTATGGAAAGTATTACAGACAGGAGGGAGACGGTAGCAAGGCTCTGGTTCTTAGGAAAGGCTTCATGACGCAAATTAGATAGTGGAATTTCAAGAGCAGGTGACTTACTAAGTATCCATTGGAGAATGCGTGGAGGAAAAAAAAGTGGGATTCGTGTATTGAACACACAGTGCCACATCACTTAGCCTTAAACGTGAAACTTGTGACATTGGTCAGCAGGGAAGGTATTATGTGTGTGTGGAGTTAGCTGGGTGCAGAAAGACAAACACTGTGTGACCTTACGTTAGTAGAATCCAAATGAATGATAAAACAACTATAACTGTTGATAGTTACGTGAGGTTTGCCAAGTCTGGACGGGAGGGACGGTGAAGGGAGGAGATGATGGGGAGATGGTGCCCACCCACAGGACAGTGAGATAGGGTGGAGAAGTTGTGGGGATCTGGAGAGTAGACAGATCCAATGGCGCCTCACTCTAGGGAAGGGCATGTGTGTCTGTATGGAGATACACTGCACTAGGAAGGTGGGCAGTTTAGGGATTTTGCATACCTGGATGAT
>JADRCD010193439.1:0-12187 GCA_019843815.1 Montemys delectorum
GGGGGGCTCAAGTCCTGGGGCATCGGGGTCACTCTGGCCATGCTTTGGTGAGGCCAGCTTTACACCGCAGTGCCACTCTTCCTGCTACAGAGGGGAGAATGAGAAGATCAGAAGGCCACATGCCCAAGGTCACGCAAGGGCAAGTGCGTGGGATGCCATTCTGGGTGTTTGGATTCCAAATCATGAGTCCTTGGTCTCTTTGATACAGCTGCCTGGAGAAATGCAAGAGGCTAGAGGTCCTTTGGGGGGGATATGATATATAATATTTATAGTCTACATATTTATTTCTTTTTAAATTCTCAAACCACGTTGGCATGGTGGGAGCCAGCTTTCCCTGGGAGCTCAGTGGGTCACTAGTCACAAAGATTTGGCTCCCACCTCTTCACCCACAAGCCCCCCCCCCCCCACCTAACGAGTTCACTTTGTTGGGGTCAAGGACTCAGCTCATGCTTCTAACACTGCAGCTTGGGTACTCTGAAACTCATTCGGCATGGCTGTAAGCTGGGGGTGCAGGTTATAACTGCAAACACTAAAGGCGGCGGGGGCAGGCAGGCCACAGATGGGAAACTAGATGGCGTGGAAAGGGGAGTCTTAGAGGATCCGTGATCATGGCGGGCAGGGGACCCTATCATACAGCACTGGGCCTGGTGCTTTGACACTTCTTCTGACTGTTGCCATGCTACCGTGGGCTAGGGATGGCAGACCCTAAAGAATGCTAACACCCGGGCTGGAGAGATGGCTCAGCGGTTAAAAGCACTGACTGCTCTTCCAGAGGTCCTGAGTTCAATTCCCAGCAATCACATGGTGGCTCACAACCATCTGTAATGGGATCTGATGCCCTTTTCTGGTGTGTCTGAAGAGAGCAATGGTGTATTCATATACATTAAATAAATAAATAAATAAATAAATGTTTAAAAAAAATGCTAAAACTCAGATTTTAACCATGGAGTGGCAGTCAGAAGAATAATTCCCGTCTCTGCACCAAGAAGAGAATGATGGGCAGAGATAAAGACCCAGTCAGCTCTCTGCTTCTGTTTCTTGGAGCTGAGCTGGTTCTGCTGCATCTCCGTTCCTATCTGCTGAGGATGGGTAATATGGTAAACGAATACTAATGGGTTTCTCTGTGTAGCCCTGGCTGTCCTGGAACTCACTTTGTAGACCAGGCTAGCCTCAAACTCAGAAATCCGCCTGCCTCTGCCTCCCAAGTGCTGGAATTAAAGGCGTGTGCTACCACCACCCAGTTAACGGTAACTATTAATGAACTCATTTCTAAGATCACTGAGCCTTTCTAGCACACTGCGGTACCCTGTTTGGGGGAAGACAACAAGAGCCAGGGCTCTACGATCTCAAGTTCCATGAACTTGGGTTAGTGGCATGAGGGTGGACAAAAGGAGCCAGTACTCAACACTGCTGAGGTGGGAACTGGGGCACAGAGGCAAAAATGGGAGAAATAAGACAGCCGGGTGGGCATTTTCAGAGAACAAGTGTCCAGTCCAGAGAGCGGGAAGGAGGAGGAGGGGCTAGCCGCACCAGATCGAGCTAATGCAGCTCTGAGAGGTCAGGGAGACTCCAGCAGGCATCTGAGAATTAAACACAGCAGGGGCCATTGGGTTGCCCGTCTGCGGGACCCCTTGCTCAGCAGGCACACTTACACAATGAGGTCACCGGCTCCCCAAGCGACACGCATGGTGACTCCCACATTTTAGAACAGTTTTGAAGGTGGAGGGGAAAGGCACATTCCTCGGTTTGTTTCTGCCATTGCCAGGAGGCAGAGGCTGCTCAGCCAAGGCCCACGGGGAACCAAGCCTACCCACAGGAGAGAGTCTCCCCAGGGGGTCCCTTCCTAGGTTTCCCAGGGAGAGGATGTTCTGGTGGGGATCAAAGTCTCATCTGATTAAACAAGGGCTTACACTTGGAGTTTTCATTTTGTTCTAGCCAAGAGAACGCTCAGTGTCTTCCAGGGAGTGGGAAGAGGTTACGGACACCTGCCCCCTGAGACCTGCTCATTAGCCGAAAGCCAGAATCCACAAGGTAAAAAAAGGAGAAGAAACCCAAATTCCCACCCCTTGATAGATAAGCACCGAGGACATTTTAACGAATACCAAACTGTTTTTCCCAAGATAAAGGCAGCCGAGTGATTTCAAGAACGTGAGCTATTCTACAGTTTCTGGTAAGTGATGTGAGACTCAGGTGAGTGGTTGGTTCACATCCTGCTAACAGATGCTGGAGTTATCCCCCACCCCAGGAGAGCACTGCCGACCTACAGTCCTTTCTCTCTCCCTCCTTTTCTTTAAAAAAAAAAAAAAAAAAAAAGCTATTACTTATTAAGCATTTATCCAACTACAAAGACCCATTCCAAATTCTCTCCAGATGAGTTCCTACTACGTTCTTCTAATGACTCTCTGAAGTGGACTCTAAAGTCTCCTTCACTTTTAGAGGTAGAAAATAGGCTTGGTGAAGATGTATCACTTGTCCAAGATGACAGAGCTAGTGACGGCCAGAGCTGGGGACAGGACTAGGAGGGTGAGTCTGTGGGACTCTGGCGTCCTAGTTCAGTACGCTTTATTGCCACCTCTTGGAAAGAGGACTGAGGGAGCAACTCCAGCTGCTGTTTTCTGGAAGGTGCAGGTTTATTCCTGGCTGTGCATCAGAGCTGGCCGAAAACGCTAAGGGGCATGGTGCAATATGAAGGCCGAGGGTGGTGTTCAAAACCATTCCAGCCTTTCAAGATGGAGGAAAAGCAGAACCAACAACCCACCGTAGAGCCCTCCTGGGCCCTCGACTCCCACTTGCCCTTCAAGTGACCTTGTGATACTTTCTCTAGCTACTTTGGACTCTGCCTGCCTGGGGGATGGTCTCCTCTGATCTTCCGGAGACTCCTTCACTCTGCACACCTGGCTGCCAGTCTGTAAGAAACGGTAAAATGATTCCCATTCCATTCAAGACCTTTTGTCCCAGTCACTCTGGTCAGATGTGAAAGAAATCCCCTGCTAGTCTTGAACTAGGCTCGAGGAGCTAACAACCATTTCCAACTGGGCATCCATCGGAGGCATCCAGGAGCAGAGAGCCTCCAGGGCCCCGTTTCTTACCACAATGGAGGTCAGGTCTTCGCTCTCAAAGCGGCTGATTGCCTGGTCCAAGGATTTGTACATGGCAGCAGAAATGCGCTGGGTGATGAGCCTGTTCAAGTCAATCGATCTACCCAGCAGCTGAAAGGCAGAGGCGGGGAGAAGGTTACTTAATATCTACACAGACATCTGACGACTAAAGACGATGCACTGGTGGGAAACTGTACTAAAATTATAAAAAGCATTACCGGGGCAAGGGACGCCTGTATGTAGACTATAGACAGCATCACAAAATCTCCTGGCCATGGTAATTCTAGTTAATCGTTTATCTTTGGCATATGGTATATATGGTGTATGTGTAATGGGTATGCATGCTTGTGGGAGAAAGAGGAAAATGAACTCAATGCAGTGAGACACTCATCGCCACGAGTCTGGCTAGCCCAGAGAGAGTTATGTATTATATATACTATTGGGAGGGATGACATGCATGGTTCTCAATCTGAGGGTCACGACCCCCTGGCGGTTGCATCTCAGGTATTCACATTATGACTCAGACCAGTAGCAAAAACTGCAGTCATAAAATATGTAGAGAGCCACACCCAAGCCGGCAGCCTCCATTACAAGATGGCGCCGGCATCCGGTTTCTTCTCCCCTTAACACGTAGTCTGCGCATGTGCCTAGGGCCAGAGCGCGCCAAGTCTCAGCCCATCTGCGCATGTGCTAGGGCCAAAAAGCGCCAAGTCACAGCCTATCCCGAGGCGTCTCATGAGGTAATGAGCAAACAGTCAATCAGAGATGAACACGCCGCTCCAGGGTGTATATGAGCAGTGCATTCTCCAGGGCTCGCCCTCTCCTCGCCACATGGTAATAAAGGTTTTGCTGCAGAAGGGTCCTGTGTGTGTGTCCGTGTATTCCTGCCGGCGGGGAAAATAGCGCGGACCACAAAAATAGCAACAAATAATTTTATGGTTGGGGGGGTCATGATAACCTGAGGAGCTGTACTAAAGGGTCGCCGCATTAGGAAAGCCGAGAACCTCTGATTTAGATAAAAACCCGCTGAGGTAAAACACAACTCATTCAGACGGTGGGAGGAGGCTTGGGGCAAGCTCGGACCCTAGATTCAGCCTTGAGGGTTCATCCCTCACCCTCGTGTTCACAGTCCCCAGGAAGCAGTAGCTACCTTAGCGATGGCCTGCAGTATGCCTTCATGGGAGTGGTTTTAAAAGCAAGCACATGAAGGGCTTATTAAAGGGTGGAAAAACATAGCTGAAGATAATTTCCACTGGGACCCACATGGGGTACTATTGCAGATGCTATGAGGACAACGATAGCCATTTATTGAGTACCTGCCGTGTGCCCTGTGCTTTGCTAGGCGCTACGTGATTACTCTGAGGTAGTATTTATCTTAGGATAAATTTCCTCCTAGCCAATTAAGGTCCCATAAGGGGATCCTGTGGCTAATTCTGGCTGCACTGCAATTCTGAAGCTCATCTAGTGAGGCCTGTTCTTTCTCTCTTGTGACTAGACACTGGCAATGGATGTCCTAAGAGTTCAACATAGATTCTTTCCTGTTCATTTCAATATCCTCTTGGCCTCTGCTCTGCTCCTTCACAGAGACCAAGGACCACACAACAACCACACAGATATAACAGCAAACAAGCTGCTCTGCTAACCAGCCACCTGCAGGGAGGGTTTAGGGTCTGTGGTGGCCCCGCTACGCCTTTCTAGCGAAGATTAGCATCTTAAAATCAGGATATGTGTTCTTGTTCCCAGCACTATTTTCCCCACATCTGGGGTCAAATGTTAAGGAAAACCACTGGATTAAAAACAAACCAGTTTTGTTGAGGTTTGGCCTGCTGTTATAGATTGTAATGTTAAATTCTATACTCAGAGGTCTAGGTTTATGAGCGACTTCTCATGTTTACAAGCATTGGTTGTGCAAACCTTGTTCCTTGATTTAAAACTATTAGTTAAATGAAACTGGCTAGAGCCATGGATTGGGTGAGTCATGAAAACGTGGCCCTGAGGGCTGGCCAATTAGAGTTAAGAGCAGCCCAAATAAAACAGAGGGTAGAGAGTTGTCCAGCTCTTGTGCTGTTTAAGGCTTACTGTAAATAATAAAAGTTGTGTGTCTTTATATGGGAACTGAATGATCAAGGTGGGATAGAAACCCTGAATTGGGATTAAAGATGTCTACAATACAGTTTCTACCCTAGGTTTAGCTTGAAGCACTTCATTTAAATGGGGTTTAGCTCTTCTCATTTACTTCAGGGGTGGGTGTACATGTCTCTGTGTGACAGTGCTGGTGAGGAAAAGGCCACTCCAGGATGGTAGGCCATGGTGCTGCTCAGCGCTTCTCAGGCCAGCTGCAGAGAAGCCAGGAAGTCTAAAAGTTGCACCAAAGGATGCTTGGTACTGTCTGTACGATTCTGAGGCTGTCATGCCTGGTCCGGACACTTCAGGCACATCCGTAAGTCCACACTATCTCCACAGAGTCTGTCCCCCCCCCCTCCTCCTCATCATGGCTTTGTCTCACCACACCTGGACATGTCTCTGCTTCAGCAGTGTCTCATAGCGGTTGGACGGCGGGTATGGAATGATCACTCCATAGTTCTTACATTCAGCTCTAAAACGTTTATCCAGCAGGACACTGGAAGAGAGAAGCGTGATAGAGGTGCATTAAACATGGTGGCAAATGGCTTCTCCACGGGTCCACCTGGAACACATAACCTTAAATATCTCAAACAGAACTGAGGTCGCTGTACACACAGTTCCCCAAGCTTCTTTCTGGACACAGAAGCTCAATATGTGCAATAGAATTCCTAAGTAAAACGATGGGCAACCCAGGGTGGATACTGTTTTCTTAGTTTATAACAAAAACAATGGAGTGTATTCTTAGTATTTCCCAGTGAAAATTCTAGGTACAAGTGAAACTAGGGTCCTTCCTGTCCTCGAGGTACAGACTTTCTAATGCAGAGAGACCGACAAATGTGAGCAATCACGGGAAAGATGGTTTGTAATAGGAAACATGTGCATAGCTTTTATCGTTCACCAGGCAACACATACACATGCATACATACATGTACACATATACATAGACCCATATATACACACCATACTCACAAGTACAAACACATACACATTCATGCACATGGATGTACACACATGCCCATAAGAGCATACATATACAATTTTTTTTAATGTCACAGAAGTCCTCTGAGTCATGTGTACTATTTTTATCCTTTCCATTGAGACCCAGGTTGTAGAGTAGCCCAGTACTTGAAATCAATAACCTAGGATCATCTGCAGTTAGGAATTATGGGAAGTATTTGTATGTGGTTTCTTTGGACAGAGGTCAAGGTAAGGCCGAGATAAAATGATCCCACACACAGCAAGTGTGGTCTGTTTGACCAAAGGGAAGGTAGTCAGGGCAAAGAAAAGAAGAGTTTGCAAAAACAGGTTATAACATATTAGTCTACAGGCCAGATCTTGTGAGACCACAGAACCCTTGTAGAGAGTTAGGGTGTCTACATGGACTGGAAGCCATTTAAAGGTTTGAAGTGGGAAAGAGACATTTAAACTGGCCCAGTTCGAAGCTGCAGCCACCAACCATGGTGCCTACTGAACGCCTCAAAGGAGGCATCCCAAACTGAGATCCACTGTGATGTGCATGCAAGGGTTAGGACACCTAGAAGAAAGCAGATATCTCTTGAATAGTATTTACACTGATTCCACGCTGATATTTTAGTGGCTTCGGTTTGTTGAGTGAAATAAAACATATCATTAAAAATGCCAGCCATTTCTTTCCCTCATTAAAATATGGCCGCTAAATGCTGAGGGCAGCACAGGTGGCTCCCACTTGCAGCAGCAGCATTTACCTCAGATGGGTCGGCCGGGGTCACTCTCTCTTCTAGTGCTTTCTTTCTCTCAACTCCCGGCTTCTCTCAATGTCCATCCTTTTGAAAAGCACCCATCTTTCAGGGAAAGTTGTTGAGGGCTATTTTTCAAATGGAGATTTGCATGTGTGTGTACGTATATACTGAGACAGGGTTTCTCTGTGTAGCCCTGGTTGTACGGGAACTAGCTCTGTAGAACAGGCTAGCCTCGAACTCACAGGTCTGCTTCTGCTTACTGAGTGCTGGGATTAAAAGTATGTGCCGCTAACCCAATTGGGATATATATTTTTAAAGATGAATTTTACCTCCCCGACCCCCCCCCCCTTTGTGTGTGTGTGTGTGTGTGTGTGTGGTCCAGAACCAGGGAACAAATCCCCTGGAGTTACAGGTGGTTGTGAGCTACCTGATGTGGCTACCAGGAATTGAACTCAGGTCCTCTGGACGACCGTCAAGAGCTCTTAACCACTGAGCCCATCTTTCTAGCTAAGATGAGAAGATTTATAAATTAAGTATAGAGAGTCCCCAAGGTGTGACTTGCCCTAGTTTGTTTACATAGCAAGTATCAGCATATCCAGGATCAGAATGCTCTTAGAAACGCTGCCTCCCCTGTCATAACCGCTTCCTACCCGATGTGCTCACACACAGTGAGTACTTCGAGATGGGTGTACCTTTGTGCTTTCTGTTTATCAGGTAGGATTCGTCCTTTTTAGTGGGTCAAGATCCCATGCTCGTGGCATTTTGTGTACAGTGCATGCCAACTTGTATTTAAAATGTGTCAAGTTTGTCAAAGTCAAATGAAGCCAGTCACTTCCACCGGGGAGTGGGGGTGGGTGGGTGTGGAGGGGTGGAGAGGAGGAGCACCTGAGGAGGGGGATCACCCTTGGGATGGCTGATTGGCACACCTCAACTTCGAGCAAGAACTGAAATACGTTTATATATTTTCCTTCATGAATAGTACCATTGCAGGTTTTTAAAACCCAGGAATTCACTGAGGATGGAGGGAGGGGTTGGGGTTAAATCAGTATCTTTCGGTAGATACTGACGAGTCTATAAACCTCCGACTCATCACACCTTAAATACTTTCTCCCTAAATTTATATTTTTAAAAAGTGAAGTTTAAAAGTAGAAGTCAAGTCAAGCCACCCCTGTGCTTCTGAAACCATTTTGTGGTGGTGGCTGCCTGCACAGGATCAAGTGAGACCAGGTGACACAGCTCGCCCTCTAGTGGCCACTGCCACGAAATACCTCAGGCTTCTCACCAGCCTGATGCAGGCAGGCAAGCAAGCTATTCATTTTCTAACTGCTCCACCAAGGCTTAGACAAGAAGTTCCCTTTGCCTGCACTCTGGACCTATCCTTCACCTCTTTTTACTTAACTCCCTAGACACAGTTTTCTTAAGATGGCCTTGACTAGCTCAGGCCTATCTACCGTATAGTCCCAGAACCTCAGTCTTCCTTCATTTTTCTTTATCACTTACTCTCTGCCCGTCTATGGAACTGCAGTATATTTGTATGCTACCCATCTATTCTCCTTTACAACATGTCTCAATGCCCGAGGCTGTGGAAATGGCTTGCTTTTTCCTTAAGCGCTGAACAAGGGAGACTGTACGAGGTTTTTTTTTTTTAAAAAAAAAAGACACTGCTCGAAGCTTAGGCTCCCCTTACCTGCCGGCCATGGCTTTGTAGTAGGCAAAGATCTGGTCGGCCAGCTTGTAGACAAACTGATCAAAACACAGGTTCACCTGGTAAGGAAAAGCAGGGGGTCAGCGGGGCCTGTCTGGATTAATCACCGAATGGGCAGCTGGGAGGGCGCCGGGGCAGGGTTCACTGAAGTGCATTCTGGGGCAACGTAACAACGCTGACAGAAAGGGGAAAAAGAAGCAAGCCCCCGTGGCCATGCACAGGCACCGAGGTCAAACCTTTGCCCTCAATGGCTTCAGAGGGGCCCAGGAACCAGCCTCCCCACCGCTCCCCACCGCCCGGTCAGGGAACACAAATGAAAGGCTGGCCTCTGATGTTGGGACTACCCCTAGCAGCCTGCGAACCTAAAGACTTTCTTGTCTCCTCCTTGTGTTTGATTTTTTTCCTTGCTCTGTAGAGTCCATTTGGAGGATGCTCTTAGAAATAGAAAAGTCCTCTCTTTCTTTCAGCTTTCTCTAAAGCCGTCTGGTTTTTAACGTACAAAGTCTTGCCCTGCAGTGTCTCATGACATTCACAGGAGACTATGAAGTCCGTAGGAAGACGCGCTCACACCCGACATCAAGCACCAGAGCCATAACTTCTATCAATGAACAGAGCAGAAAGTGGCTAACGTGGGACTTTAAAGGGACCCGGCTCTGGCAGCAGCAGGGCAGGAGACAGAGATCATCGATGTTTGATTCCTTCCTATTAAGTCCTCAGCTTTGTATCCTTTGTTTAAAAGTTTCTGTACTTGTATCTGACACCCACTATATTACCTAGAGCAAAACCCACAGCGGGTGCTGTGCACGGTGTTGGCTTCAACCCATGGTGCTGGCTTCCTACCCAGCTAACTGAGGCCTCCTGCTTGGGTCTCTAAACCTCGTGATGCTCAATGTACCCCCGAGAGATAAGGAATCTAGAGGGTCAAGGTAGGAGTGTCCATTTAGATCCCATGTTCCCTTTCTAGAGCCAACTCTGAATTCTTGTCCAGATATTCCCAGCACCTCCAGAGGCCCCATCGTCTTTTCTGGAGACCGTGATCTGCCTTTGGAGTGGTTAGATGGCACCATTTGCAAGCTGAGGTGTATCTGCACATGAAGGTCCTTGAAGCCCCTCATGGTATAGCCCCCACTAGGGACGAGGAGGAGAAAGGAGCAGGCAGCCATAGCAATCAATCATGACTATTGATCTCTGGGTAAGAGTCACTGACACCCTCCCAGTCCCACCCCCCCATCTGATAATCGGTAAGTACTGGATAATCGCAGCATTTGGGGAGACGGCAGGAATGAAGGAAGTGCGTCACTTGCCTCGGCTTCGATCTCGTCATACAGGAACTGCTTTTTGAACTTGGTGAGCGCATAGTAGGCGCTGTCGTTGTACAGATCCAAGGGGTAGAGGACATACCTGGGAAGAAGGAACACAGAGTCATGGAGGGCCAATTACACTGCCTGGGAAACGAGGAGTGGGCAGGGAGGCAGGCGGCTTGGCGTTGAAGACACCCTCCCACTCTTCTGTGTTCCCTGTGCCACCGGTAGGAAGGGCTTGCTTTCCAGTCTGCACACAGATATCAGAATCAATGATGCTGATGGGCCCCCTGGCCTAAAAACTTTAGCCAAGGAGGATACCTCTTGGTTCCTAGAGGTGATTTTCCAAGCTTGGCAGTTAAGAGGTGGACAAAGACAGGAAGGGCAGGTGAGGCTGGGGCCTTTCTAAATCCATCTGCGGGGCTGAGGCAAATGACCTTGGAGTGGAGTACATTGCCTAATCTCTACTGGGTAGTTTCTCTGTAATGCAAATTGCTCAGGGGCAAGCCACCCTCCCACTCCACCCCAGGACCTCCTCGTTGGCCCATTTCTGTCTCTTACTCCATCATGGAAGGTTCTTTGGTTTCCAGGATATGGTCCGTTAGAATCCAGGGCATGGACATCTCAATGGGGAACTGGATTCGCCGGCCCATGGTCAACTCCAGGAAGAATTCTCGGAACCAGAGCTGGGAGAGGTCACAGCACTGCTGAAGAGCCTCTGGAAGCACAGGGAGAGCCTTGGCTTAACAGAAAGCACTCACACATCGTAGCGTCTGCTATCTATTGGCTATCACTGCTAGGTACACAGCCCTTCCCTGATCTTGCTGTCAGCGCATGAAGCTTGCTTAGTATCGTCTATGATGAATGGCATCTGACAGCTTCTGAGACAGAGCAAGTTATGTGGGAAGGGGTGGTAATTTTTTTTAGACCATTTGCTATCCTACCATTTCTACTAAATCTCTACAAGCCCCTACAGCGATCCCTAAAGATGTATGATCTTATATACAAACAGTGTTTTTAGAACACACTTACCAATGCTCACTTTCAAGGAAGTGTGGCTCCCTTGTCTCCTGTGTATGGTAACTCTGGCTCCCTTACTGTTGGGAGGTCTAGAAAGCTTAGGTCATTCTTTCACAGAGATGCCTCAACTGTTTCTTTTTACAGGTACACTGAGACTCCCATGTCACTGGGTTCCTATTTCACTCTGTCCTGCTCCATACAACCTCTGAGAGAAGAGGAAGTGGGGGAATACTCCTCCACTGCGGGTGGGGTGTAAACTTGTACATCCATTTTGAAAATTAGTATCGCAGTTTCTCAGAAAATTGGGAATTGATCTACCTCAAGACCCAGCTATGCTACTCTTGGGCATATTCCCAAAGGACTCTATCCTACCCCAAAGACACTTGCTCAACTATGTTCATAGCAGCTTTATTCATAGTAGTCAGAAACTGGAAACAACATAGAATGGATAAACCCTCAAGCCAAGAATGGATAAACAAAATGTGGTACAGTTAGACAATGGAGTATTACCCAGCTGTTAAAAAGGTGACACCAGGAAATTTTTAGGCAAATAGATGGAACTAGGAAAAAAAAATCACTTTGTGTGAGGTAACCCAGACCCAGAAAGAAAAACATAGTGTGTTCCCACTTATAAATGGATAATAGCTATAAAGTAAAAGATAATCATGATCCAGAGACCCAGAGAGGCTAAATAACAAGGAGGGCTCAGGAAAGGGAGGGATGCAAGGATCTCTCTGGGAGGGGGAAACAGAATAGATTTCATGAGTGAACTCAAGTTGGGTGGGGATGGGAAACAGGATAGGGGGATAGAAGGAAAAAGTATTGGGAGAGATGACTGGAATTGTGAGGAGGGGCACTTTGAAGGTGAGGTAGAGACCTAGTGCAAAATGCAAACTCCTTGGAATCTATGAAAGTGACCCTAGCGAAGACTCCTAGTAATGGGAGATGTGGCATCTGGACCAGCCATCTTCTGTAACCAGGTAAAGCTTCTAGTTGAGGGATACCAACCATCTACAAAACCTTAGACCTACAATTGTCCTGCCTGCAAGATGCTGGGGTAAAGGTGGCACAGAACTTGTGGGAGTCGCCAACCAATAACTGGTCCAACTTGAGACCCATGCCATGTGAGGGAGCCCACACCTGACACTGCATGGAGGGCCAGGAATCAGAGGCTGGGTAGCCTAGTGACCCAGAATAGAACTAAACATAAAAAAAAAAAAA
>JADRCD010193442.1:0-27130 GCA_019843815.1 Montemys delectorum
CTTAAAAAAAAAAAAAAGCTTGAAAGCCAATGGAAAACCGGAGTGTGTTTCTTTCAAGGGGCACTTACCTGTAAGGAAAGGCAGCAGTTCTGTTCGAGTTCTTTCTACTCCGAGTGCTAAAGCAATAGTTGATAACTTCTTAATACTGTTGAGACGGAGCTTTAAAAATAATGTTGGAGGAAGAACAAAGCAAAGAGATGATTGCAATTCAGGTCAAAGAAGCAAATACGTGAGACGCTGGAACACAGTATACGAGGATAAATGAGCCTTTCACTTAGATCTTAATCCTAGGAAATCTCAAGGACCGTTTAACACGTCATTAGCTAGAAACTATCCTAGGGAGAACACTGAAGGGCCGAGGAAGAAATGAATGAATGAAAACACGCGGACAGTGAGAGATTCTGAAAAGAGAGAACTCTGGACGGAAGGAAGCAGGTGAAACGGTTAAGCACAACTCCTCCCTTTTCAGGGAAAAGTTCCATCACAACTGATGCACCACTCCTCTGGGTTAATCAGTCGAGGCGCTCTTTCCACCCAACCAGCCCAGCTAGTTTGCTTGCCGACAGACACTCCGCACCACTTCAAAGGGAGCCCAGCCCGGGGCGGCTCCTTGGGTCCGGCGGCCCCGCAACCCGCCCCTGCGCTCGTCCACCAAAGGCGCGAACCGGTTCCCCGCCCACTGCCGGGAGCAGATGGACGCCACCACCCCAGAGAGTCGGGGGAGGGAGGGGACCCGGAGCTGAGACGGACCACCACGGACCCACCCGCCGCCCCACGCCTCCGTCCGGACTCGCCCTGGGGCTGAGTACAACTCTGCCACCCCGGGGTCGCCCCCGCGGCTGAGCCAGCCTTCCCGCTTCCCTACCACGTACCCTTCCGCCCTCGCCTCGGCTCCCCAGCTCAGCCTAGTACCTGCACGTCCTCATTGCGGAGCTCGTCGATTAAAACCGCGATCGGGTAGAGCGAATCGTCTCCATCTCCGCCCGCTGCCCCCGGACCGGCTCCTGGCCCTGCTGCGCCCGCCATGTTCTTTCTCCTCTGGCTGGTCGCCGCCGCCGAAGGCCCCGCGCCCAGGTCACGCCCAGCACACAGGCCACGCCCTACGCCCAGACCACGCCCCACACACAAGCAGGCGGGCCTAAATCCAGTCCGCCTGCTCCGAGGAACCGATGGAGTCAAGTTTTTTCCCTGCGCCTGCAGTCTCCTACCTGACCCCCATTGCTGGAACTGGAGGTCTGAACTCCAGAAGAAGGGCGGGCTGAAAAACCCAATGGAACCCCTGCATCCTTTCCCCAGCCGAAAGAAACAAGGGCAGGGATTCATCGTTTGCTTGCTGTGCTCTAAAGGAGAAGGGCCTTAGTGAAGGTTGCGAAGCCTCAGCAGAACTCAAAGACAGGCAAGGAGGAAGCAGCTTTAACACCTCCCCCGCCACCCCCACTCTCGGCTTCATGCTGGCTCTGAGCCACTGGGGCTCTGTCTTTATTTACCTCTGGGCGACAAGCCTCCACACAACACCCCCACACACAGACACACACACAGACACACACACACACACACACACACACACACACACACACACATCTTCCTCTGGCCTGTTTGCCAGAATCATGACTGGCTCCTGCTCCGTAAGACAAATAATGAGGGCGGTGAGAGAAAATGAACAGTGCTGTCCAAACTCCCCAGTCAATATTTTTTCACCGCAAGCTGTTCAAAACATGCTGCTCTCTTGTTTTTGTGTTTCTTTTCAGTGTGGTTCTGGAATGGTGCCTTCTGTTGTATTGTCTTTTTCCCCCCTTCTTTACCAAGAAGCACAACAACCTAGCATAATTGGGCCCAGTTTTATTCTCCCCTAGACCTCCAAGAAGCCTCCTAAAGGACCCCAGGAGGAGGCAGTCCTGGGCATTTTCACACAGAACTTAATGGAAAATTTTCCACTTGCCCTATGGAACAGTACAAAGTAACTCCTCTTTTTTTTTGTTTTTTTGTTTGTTTTTTTGAGACAGGGTTTCTCTGTATAGCCCTGGCTTTCCTGGAACTCACTCTGTAGACCAGGCTGGCCTCGAACTCAGAAATCCGCCTGCCTCTGCCTCCCAAGTGCTGGGATTAAAGGCGTGCACCACCACTGTCCAGCAACTTCTCTCTTTTCAACCTAGATATAAGCAACTTAGATTGGTAGCTCTGTCCAAATATCACAAGCTCTCAGTTGGCACTATTTTGTGCCTTAAGGAAATAAATGCAACTTAGGAGGTAAGATTTTTTTTTTCTTTTTAAAGCAAGGAACTCCTAAGAAATAAGAGATAGTTAGCCTTTCTTATTCAAAGCTTGAAAACCAACAGACTTCAGTTTGGCATTTTGGGTTTGTTTGTTTTTGTTTTTGTTTTTCAACTTCTGTCCATGAATGAATACTTGAAGGCTCTCATTTTATTTTGATAACTTTTAGATTAAGGCATGGTCTGGACTGCTTGGGGTGGCTATTTTTTAATTACAAAAACTGTGCATGTGTGGTATGTACATACACGAGCCACTGAACAAGTGTAGTCAGAGGACAGCTTGCAGAGCGGGTTATCTACTTCTACCAAGTGGGTTCCAGTAACTGAACTCTGGTTGTCAGGCTTGGTGACACACGCCTTTATCCACTGAGCCATCTAGCTGGCCCCCAGGGACTGCCTGAATCAGCCCTGCACATGATTTCAGCACCTGTATTTGCGTGAGTTTCAGCACAGCTTTTATTGCCCTGGGCTCATAAGAAATGAACAGAGGTGGAGGCTAAAATGAAAAATTCGTTTTTATGCACAAAATGGAAGGCAAAGGGCATCATGCAATTACAGTCTCAGTGGTTCTAAACGTGGTAAGAAAAGAAAGAAACTGGAGGCATGAGCGTAGCAAACCCTAAAGAAGCTGAGCTTGGAGCGGCAAGCCCAGACTCACAAAGTGTGGCTTAGCTTTAGTGTCAGACACATTTGTTGTACTGAATTGCAAAAATATCAGCATTATTGAGTTTAATAACATTGGTCTTGTGGCTTCATTTAGTATTTAACATGTAAATCTGGTTTTGTAGCTGTAGAAAGACTGTAGTTTTAAAAGAACATAATATTGCTTTATATTTGAAAATTTAAGTAATGTTTAATAATTTGACTGAGTTCTCAGGATTTTTGCCTTTTGTATTTAAAAGTGGATCCAGCCATGTTTAAGGGTTCATGCCTTTAACCCCAGCACAAGGAAGACAGAGAGGCAGGTGGAGCTTCGTGAGTTTGAAGCCTGCCTGCTGTACATACAGAGCTCCAGGTCACCCAAGGCTACATAGTAAGACCCTGTCCCTCCAACTCCCAAAAAAAGTACATTCAGGTGCATGCTCACAATCTCAGTGCTTAGGAGATAGAGGCAGGAGGGCACAGATAGATCTAGGCTGGCCAGGGTTCACATAAAGACCTTGATGGGTCCAGCCAGGCATGGGAAGATTGACCCTGCGATCCTCCCTGCACTTGCCTCACATGCAGCAGACACTACTCCATCCCCCTCTAGGCCCTTATCTAAAATATGTTCCAAAGTGATAGAAGAAGCAAGCACAAAGAGGAGTGGACTGGTCAGTCCCATACCATGATAGGCTTATAAACTTGGCACACTGACATTAAGCTAGTCTGGTTTAGAAAGTCAGCTGTGATCTGCTTACCCAAGCACAATGAGTAGAGGCCTAGGGAATAACTATGATTAAATATGAAATCACAAACTGAGGAAACAGAGCGTAGAAACTGCCTGGTTTGAGAGTCACGGAGGCCAGACTTCCATTCCCAGCTGTCTCTGATTCATTGTGACCTACCTTCTCCCCAAGCCTCAACTCTCCACCCCCTCACTCCTGGAAAACAGGGCTAACCACCTGGTTCCTACTCCAGTGACTGTGAAACTATGAGAACAGAGCAGGTAATAAAGCAGAGATGCTAATAAACCCTTCCGCAAACAGTGAAAATGGGCTACAGCAGGGCAAAGGGGGGCAAGTCCAAAGGCAGCCATTGAGGAATCTGACCTACTGGCCGTCATAAATGTGCATTCCTGGGCCTGTGGATGCAGCTCAGCAGCAGAGCATGTGCTTCATACGCTCGAGGCTTTGGAGTTAATCTACAGGATGAAAATGAAAAGCCAACTAGGGAGACAATTCAGTGGTGAGAAAGAGCTCTGGCTACTTAACATGGGGCCTGCTGCCTGCCAGCTGCCTCTAGATTGAGTGAGAGACACTGGCTGTCTTAAGGGATTATGTGGTAGGGACTGATGGAGCAAGACACCCTCACAGATGCCCTACCACACACACACACACACACACACACACACACACACACACACACGTGCTTTCTAAAAAGAAATTAACTTAATGCATTCCAGCACTCAGGAGGCAAAGGCAGGTGGATCTCTGTGAGTTCCAGACCAGCAAGGGCTATATAGTGACACCCTTGTGCAGATTCCTGGGCTCTACCTCAGACTTACTGAGTCAAGAGTCTCTAAACCTGGAGCCAGACATCTTCCAGGGCTCTCCAGAGACTCTAATATGACAGGTGTTTGAAACTCATTAAAAGGTTTATCTGGAAAGAAAATTACCAGGTCAAGCAACAAGTACTGGCTCAGAAAAGAACTAAACTCTTTGGAGTCCACCTCTGTCCAGGAAAAGCAAATACTAATGCTAGCAGCTTATCAATAAGCAATTCTTTCCTACTGGCTATGGGCTTTGCCTGATTACAAAGTTAATTCCTGGCAGCCTATCATGCTCTACCAATACAGCCTGTGGTGTTGAACTACTTCCATAACTCCATCTTCTCTCCAAGGCTGCTTAGCTTCCTCTCCACTTCCCACACACACTACCAAAAAACTAATGCCCAGGGAGCCCAGGCGCAGTGGCTGAGTCTAGACTGAGAACTGAGCCTCTGGAAACAAGACTGTCTCAGTACAAAACCAGAGCTCTGACACCCACACAGCACTTCACTCACCCAGTGTGAATCGGGGGAAGGCGAGATTAGACTTGTCCAGTTCCTGTTCAATAGCACAGCAAGAATATGGATGCACAGGTTGGAGTAAGCCATAGCCACCGTCACAGCTCTGTCTGTCACACAGAAAAGGAGCAAGCCTAAAGAAATCTGAATGATAGTGTCGTTCTCAATAGGCCCTTTGCCTCTTCCTCAGACACAGGCTTACAAACAGGCACAATGGCAAATGCTGGTCCCACCCACGGTCACTGGCTAGGACAGAGAGAGACCTGTAGGTTATAGCACACCTAGACTTGTGTCTTACTAACAGCACCAACAAGAAAGGAATGAATCTCTTGGGTAGTGAACTGAGCTGAGTCACACAGTGCCTTCCCATGCCTGCCATCCCTTAGCATCAGCCAAGGGCTTGGTTGTAGGATACACTTCTGTGCCAACAGCCAGTGATGCTCCAAGCACTTCCATAAGATGGTTCTGTACCTGTGTACAGTCTGCACCCAGCCATGTGTTTTAAAAGATCTCCAGGTCATTTCCCCTAACACAGTCAATGCTGTAACTGTCTATTTAGGCATAATGACAAGGAAAGAAGTCTGCTCATGGTCAGTGAACTCTCATTTCGATCTATGGATATGGTACCTATGGAGAAACACATGTGTACATTCATTTAGCAGGGTGACGCTGTAAACTGACTCCCAGGTCCATGCCTAATTCATTACAACATAGCATTTTCCACAGTGGCTCTGGTGGTGGCTTACATTTGCATTTACAGGAACACTGTCTCATCCTAAGAAATGCGAATAGTTTCCCCTCAGAAAAGATATCGATCTTTTCTCTTTGTGGCAAGTCCCCCTCCCCACCTTCTCTAGAAGGCAGTACTCTAACAGTGAGCAGAGGACTTAGCTGAGGGCACACAGCAATGGGATGGTTTGAGGACTCAGGAGCATGGCAGCTGTTCTTCCTCCCCATGCCCCTGGGCATCTAAGGTAAAACACCACTTAAATTCTTGGTAAGAGGAATCAAAGAAGTGGTCTAATTAGGTCTGGTTTAGGGTACTACCTATGACCACTGAGAGGACGTACTTGGAGCTAGGGACACTGTAGGCTTACAATGCCATTTCTACCAGTTGCCAGCTGTATGGTGCTGGGCAAATTACTTATGCTCTCTGAGTCTTGGTTTGTGTACCTATAGTCTGTCCAGTTTACTTTGTGTAGCTCTTTTTGTTTTTTGTTTTCCTAGACAGGGTTTCTCTGTGTAGCCCTGGCTGTCGTGGAACTCACTCTGTAGACCAGGCTGGCCTCAAACTCAGAAATCCTCCTGCCTTTGCCTTCCAAGTGCTGGGATTAAAGGCATGTGTGCTGGGCTTGTGTGGCTCTTCAGAAGGTTAAACTCATATGATGCTCAGAACAGAATGTGGCAGCGTGCACCTATAAAGCAGCACTCAATGGGGCTTAAATAGGAAGACCAAAAGTTCCAGCCAGGGCACTGGCTGCTCTTCCAGAGGTCCTGAGTTCAATTCCCAGCAACCACATGGTGGCTCACAACCATCTGTAATGGGATCTGATCCCCTCTTCTGGTGTGTCTAAAGACAGCTACAGTGTACTCATATACATAAAATAAATAATTCTTTAAAAAAAAAAAAAAGAGTTCGAGCCAATCTTAAGGAAAAATAAGCCACTACATTCACCTTTAACCTTAACACTCACTCAGGAAAAACGGGCATGTGGGTCTCTACAAGTTTGAAGCCAGCCAGTAATAACTATTCATTCATTCTCATTCTCTCATTCTCCCCCCCCCCCACAGATCTTATTCAAATATCATCCATTTTCCTGTATTTCTGATAATGCCTTTTTTTTGTCACTAGACTCATCGCATCTAAGCTTTTGGAATTTGAAACATAAAGACTATTACATACATTTGGGGCTCCATCCCTGTACTGCAGCCTCCCTCAGCCGGTCTTACCTATGGCATCCATAGATGCCCTGCTAGTTATTCTCTGCTCAGTTCCACTGTGTCCACAGGGAAAGCCCAGCTTTCCTTCCCCGCTCTTATTATAGAAGCTTCCTATCACAACTTACAGTAGGCCCAGCCAGCATAAGTAGTAACTTCAGCAGCCTGCACAATGGTTCACAACCAGAGATTTGATCTCACAAAAGTGGGACTTACTCTCACAAGTGCCTGCTCTCCAGGGTGCTCTTGTCTGATGCCATCCTCCTGCTCCTCCCACCCCACCCCCAGGTGATGTTCCTTCTCACTTCCTTTTCAGAACTGCTCGGAGAGAACTGTTAGAAGAGTGGCCAGTCGTAAAAAAGGACCTGTGCTAAGCTCCCCTGCACATGCCTCTCATAACTTGGCAGAAACATGGCTGAGACTGGTAACCACAGACCAGAATGTGTACTGACTTCTAGGACTTCAGGAAATCTGCTCCCTCTCTGATCTGACTATGAGATTCAATTTAGCTGGGGTCCACGTGTTCTAGGAAAGCCCTAACAAAGGCTGAGAATGTTGTCTGCAAACTCCAGGCTGTGGTTACTGAAAGGGATTAAAGTGATTTACAGAAAAGGTGTACTAGCCTTGACTAGAGCCTTCTCTTTGCTCATCTACTCTTCCAGGCTCTCCATCCTAGCATCCCAAAGGAGGTGAAGGATAGCAGACTTCAAGCAAGTCCTGCCGCACTGGCTGGGGATGAGCTCAGCAAGCAGCGCACTGTCTAACACAGCAGACATCCTGTGTTGGATTCCTAGGGGAGGGACAACTGGAGGGATGGGAGAGGGGAGAGGAGGGATGGGAGAGGGGAACGGAATGGAATCTATGAGTACCAGCTCCCCATGCACAAGGAAAGAGGCAAAGGTCACAGGCTCCAAGGGCTCTAAGCTGAGCTACAAGGCCAGACTTTATTAGCTATTCTTCTGACATTTTTCCACAAATTCAATCGAATGATCTAGAGAGTTCTAAAAAACAAACAAACAAACAAAAAACCCTTTCCCAATCCACACACAAAACACCAGCCTCAATCCATACAGTCTCTTTGGGGTTAAGCTTAAAAAGAAACTTGAAGAGGATCCTCATTCCATATCAGGCATAGCTCTGTTCTAGTCCTGAATCTGCCTAGATAGTTACCTGCACGTTTAAAATGTGACTGCTACTTCCTTCTGCAAATGTTTGCTTTTTGCGTCATGGGTTAGGCATGAGAAGTCATCATCAAAGGAGTTCTAAGGCCTTTTACTGTGCAAGGATCAGACTCTGCTAAACACTGAGCTACTGTGCTGTAAATCACCTGTTGGCACCAGAAGGCGAGAGCTCAGACACTCGACACTCGTATATCCTGCAGACTCCCCACATCAGGTGAGTAACAGCAAATCAACAGTGGTAGGGTTAGAAGTGTGTATGTGAAAAGGTTTGCTGTATGTACATGCTTCAAAATGGGCAGGTGGCAGGGAATCGCCTCTCAAGAGACCTCCCTCTTCAAGAACACTGTCTTTTATTACCTACAAATATAATCAAGGACATAACAAATACAATTGAGACTAACAGAGAAGTAGCAACTTACAAGATTGTCTACCAATAGGGAATTGTAGGTGTGGTGGGCAATTTGTCTGCACAGCAAACATCTGCAGCTGTAGAAATGCACAAGGCAATGTAAGGACACATCTCGAAGCACTCGACTTGGATATTTCAACACCTGCTGTGAATACAGCAACCACCAAATCAACAAAGTTCCTGGAGGGAAAGGAACTCTGCGATTTTAAGTGCAAACAGAGCACCCCCTGCTGGACACACGTGAGTCTCCATGATGGCTACAGAAACAGGACTGCGCCCCCAAGCCCTCAGAAGGATAAAACTGAAGCAAAGGTGTGGCAACAAATTTAATCTCTGGAACTGCATATGCGTGCATGCACACACACATACACACACACACACACACACACACACACACACACACACACTACTGCCTGTGAAGTTGCAAATATAGAAGCCCAAGAAAATGAAAACAGGCAGGATCTGGAAAGTTTCTAAGGTTCTCTTCTCAATAGCACACTAACACACACTATGTGTCTCCACAAGTATTTCTCTGGGAAGAAAGAAGGGAACATCCTACAGGTAATTCTAGAGAAACTTAGAGACATGTTATTTACAGACAAGAAAGAGTTGCCACGAGCTCCTGAGGCATAGAGTCTTCTTGGTGGTTGAGCGAACACACTCAGGTCACTTCTCTCAAAATGGGATTAACCTTTGCTCTCCTGACTGAGCCAGCTAGCAGCAGCTGCAAAGAGGCCTTCTGCAACCTGTAGCAAGACAAGCAAGTGAGGTCTTCCCTGCACTCAGCTCTACAGGGAAGCGAGGGGTGCCTGACAACCTGCCTACAAAGCTGGCTCCATGCTGGGCCTTGAGAAGGAAGGCTCAGGCCCTGCACAAATACCCCAACAGTCCTGCTTACACAGATCCTTGCCTGAGGAGAAAAACAGGACCAAGCCTTGGGGTAAGTGGAGTCTGCCTACTCAAACTTTTTTTGTTTGTTTGTTTGGTTTTTCCGAGACAGGGTTTCTCTGTATAGCCCTGGCCGTCCTGGAACTCACTCTGTAGACCAGACTGACCTCGAACTCAGAAATCTGCCTGCCTCTGCCTCCCAAATGCTGAGATTAAAGGCGTGCACTACCATTGCCCAGCTTCAAACTTTCTCTTCCTATCTAATACATAAATCCATAGATGACAAAATTTTTATATTTTTTTTTCTAGATGTGTTAAGTGGAAAGAACGAACCTTACAGGAGACAAGTAGCATCCATTAATGTGTTCAGTATCACATTAGTTAACTGCTTTTCCAGAAAAAAAGGATTCCAGAGGGCATAGAAGACAGAGCAGGTAAAGCCTAGAGAGGAGAGAGGCCAGATAAGGGCCTGACACTAGGGTTGCCAATTAGAAAAGAACATTAGCACTTTACCTTCTTCAATTAGCTGTGGTCTTCTGTGCTTATCTAGCCTTTATTAAGGGCAGTGTTGTTGAAGTCTAGGCTCACACTAGAAAAACCATCTACAACTTTCTAAAAATGACAATGACACTGCTCATCCAGGCCACTGACTCCGTACTCCTGAGAGAGAACTGTGCAGCTCTAGCTATGAATTGCTGCTTTATTGGTTATGGCTTCTCCAGTGTTGGGCACAATTCTTTTAAAACAGTCAGTAAATAAATGGAGAGGCCCCACTCTTATTTGGCAATGCAGCTGACTGTCGAGTTAAATGACCTTTGGGTCAAGGGGGCCAGTTGCTCCACTGTTTCTACAAATGGAGATCAAGGCCCTTCTCACCACAGTGCTGTCTGGACCCGGTTAGGCAGGCCCAAGTAGCCCCATGCTGAGGAAATTGCCTGAATCATCCCCTTTGGCTGGCTCTAAGGCCCATCAAAAAGTTGCCTAGTTTATGCTTCTTACCTGAATGTAAGAAATTACCGAAGTCCAGAAAGTACAAACAAAATCAAAAGCAAACAAAAGTCCCCACTTACCTTGATTTTAAAGATACTTCAAGATGCACTTAGATATCAAGACAAAAAAATAGCCACACTCAAGTGAAATTTCACTTACACCCAAGTTGCTCATTTAAACACACACACTATTCAGTTTACAAGCTCCCATAGGAAATGTCTGCATGTCCTTGTACTACGCCTCCATAGCCTTACATCCCTTCTGAATTTCCCTTGTTCCATTGCTCGGATGTATCCATTTGAACTTGTTCGAATCTCAGGTCAAGGTGGAATTTCACAGCTGGGAAATCCAGAGCAGCTCTCAGCTTTAAATATTATTTGCTATTTAATATGTTACCTCAATGTGTGAATACAAACCCAGGTTGCAGTTGGATATCTTCTATAAAGGACAGGAAGGACCTAACAGCTTATCACACCTACAAGAAAAGTTTTCTAAGCTAGACTCATTCAGAAGGTCATCTGTGCCATGTCTGGCCCAGATCCAAAATCAGAAAACATAAAATTATAAATATTTCATGAAGGTCCTCGTGGCTTTTTAGATGCAACCCTAGGGAATGTGCTCTCATGACAAAAAGTCTGGAGTTCAGAACTGCTAAGCTATACACACACACACACACACACACACACACACACACACACAGGCTGAATTAAGAGCTGCTCTTTGAGTTCTCAAGACTTATGATTTGCTGTACTATTTTCTGTTCTAAGAATTCAGACCAAGATGCTAAACATGGTGACTCATGCTGATGACCACAACACTGGCAGGCCTGCTGTGAATCCTAGGCCAGCCTGGGTGGGCTACATACTGAGTTTCTAGGCCAGCCTGGGCTATGAGCTCCAGGCCAGTCTAGGCTATAGAATGAAACCCTGTCTCAAAAAATAAAAATTAAAAATCTGTGCCAAATTCAAAGTCAGAGCTGCCTGTTAGTGAAAAGGTGGATTTTACTTTTCTTAGCTGTCAATAAAAATGCATGAGATGAAAATGTTGGGGCCCCTGAGCTCTGGAATGTAACAGCATTGAGTTTGCACCATCAGACCAATTAACACTGAGACAGGTTAAGGGTTCTGCTTAAGGTTGTCTGTTCCTAATAAAGGGTGGAGAAGGAAGTCATCTCGGAGGTCTAAAGTCTAGAGAGGGTTCTTGGACATAGTTCTAAAGAAAAAGCAGCAGACAGACAGGGGAAAGGTGGTGTCCTACACAACACAGAACAGTGGCCTGTTCCTACCTAGGATTAAATTAATAAAAGCATCTAAATAACATGGGAGAAATAAATCAAATTAAATCTCAGGACACCTGGGGTCATGAGGGAATAGAAATTAAAAGTAATGACATAAAATCAGGTGACAAGATTGGATGTGAA
The DNA here is from genome assembly GCA_019843815.1 of Montemys delectorum. Lineage (NCBI taxonomy): Eukaryota > Metazoa > Chordata > Mammalia > Rodentia > Muridae > Montemys > Montemys delectorum. Next base: position 11,803 of record JADRCD010193442.1, read on the forward strand.
GAGCAAAACAAGAAAATCGCATTAAACTCACTCGGCAATAAAAAAAAAAATAAAGAATAAAAAGAAATCCAACACCTCCCCAAAGGAGGAAATTACCCAAATTCGAGCTGTAACTGGACTGAGATTTTTAGGAAAACTAGACTCTTGTACTCCAGATACCCACACAGTGAGATAAGCTGGGCCTACAACGTATTCTCTTTCCAGCACAATGCTCACAAATAATTCCTGTTGTGCTCCACTTCTCCCGAGAGGAATAACCCTAACCTTCACTGTGATTCCAGAAGCCTTCTTCCCCAAAGTTTCTGACCTGTCCTTTGACCTGTAGTATCACATCTCTGAACTGAACCAGGGGACACAGCAGCTGCTCTGTTTCCAATTCACAATGAAGATTAGAAACTGAATGCAAAAGAAAAAAGTCACCTTAAGGAAAGGGAAATTGAGCATAGGACTGCAGCACACTCCCTTAGAAAAGGGAGATCAAGCCTAGGATGGTGGAGCATGTCTTGAATTTTAACACTTGGGAGGCAGAGGCTGGTGGATCTCTGAGTTTTAGGCCAGTCTGGTCTACAGAGTGAGTTCCAGGATAGCCAGGGCTACACAGAGAAATCCTATCTCAGAAGATTAAAAAACTGTCAAAATGTATTAACATTTTCTTTCACATTCAGTATGTAATGAACACGAACACATGAAATAAAGTACAAGGACCAGAAAAAGGAAAGAACTGGATGACACTGATGTCAGTCAGCACTGAGCTGCTTCCTGATGTCACCTCCATCAACAATTACATGGTCACAAAGACCAAGAAAATCAAAGGGACATTCAGATTTATGGATATGCCAACGAAGCCTGGAAACCAGTCAATGCCTTACAGAACCCTTGATCTCCCTGTTACAGACCATTAAAGCTGAGCACACGCCCACTTCGGCTATTTACCTGAGGGACTCTATGTGGGAGCCTAGCAGACTCACAAGTAAGCTTTACTGCAGTGGTGCAAGCAGAGGTTTAATTGCCTCCTTTCCTCTTTAAAGAAAATAAAACTAAAAGCCACGATGACCCGCATTAGGCAGGTTGTTACAGAACCACAGTGAGTCTCATCCACTGGACCTGAGGAGGTACAGCATGGAAGAAGGTTCCCTCTGGAAGAGTGGCTACCAAGTATCTTACCAAAGGACTTCAAAGGTCTTTCCCAGAATGCCAAACTAGGGAAAATGACCTAAAGATTGTGATCAATAAGCACCTCGATTTAAACTCATGCCCGCTGCTTCAGCAATGAGGACAGGCTGCAATTTTCTGCAATTATCCCAAGAGATTAAAATAACCTGTCTTTCTTCTTTTTTTTTTTTTTTAGTCAAATAATGAAAATGGCCAAGAGTGCCAGGCAGTGGTGGCGCACACCTTTAATCTCAGCACTTGGGAGGCAGAGGTAGGCGGATTTCTGAGTTCGAGGCCAGCTTGGTCTATAGAGTGAGTTCCAGGACAGCCAAGGCTACACAAAGAAACCCTGTCTCAGAAAAAAAAAGAGTCAAGGGGCTGAAGTTCAAAAAAGGCTGATTTAGGGTCAGAGATCATTTGCCAAGTATACAGTTATGCCCACTACCTTGTACTGCCATCAAAGGCCTTTATGAAGCATGTGCAGATCTACTGATAAATGCTTAGTCTATGTACCAGAGTAATGGTCCCTGTGGGATAGTCTTTGCAGAAGACGGGAGCTGTGAATCAGATACCCTTCTTGTTCCCACGTGAAGCTAACTCTGTAGGCTGCTACAAGGTACTCGGCATCACAACTGAGATGTACCATGCACGCTCTTCCCAGAAAACAGAATGGAGAAAACCAGAGTGAAGTTTTCAAAGGGATAGGAACTGACGTTTCCAAGAGATCTCTGCATCCATCTGGCATTTTTGTGTTACAATATATTTGAATTCTTACTATGTTGGCATATGTTCATGTATGTGAGCACACATGTGTGAATATGTAGAGGCTTTGATCAGGCACCTTTACAGGGATCTTTACATGTATGTTTCAGGCACATAAGATTATCAAATCCCTCAATGTTGTACCACTTGTGGGTGAGTGTGCTTGCACGTGTTAGGAACTGAACCTGGGTCCTTGTACATGGTAAACACATGCTCTACCACTCAGCCATACGCCCTGACTCGAAAAGAGCCACTCTCCATTGAGCTCCATCGCCAATTCATCCTACAGTGCCTTGGCTTCTCAAATATGTTCTTGATTCTTCGGTCAGGTCACACTCACAGTATCAAACACTGAGAATAAAATTCCAGGGATCATTCACAGTAGGGCTACAATCTGTCTTTCCTAACCAGTTGTCATTCTGTCCTTCTGGGCAGCTCACCTCTGCTTCATTCATCTGCAACCAGATATTATTTTATAGGAGAACCCCAAGAGGGTTTATTCAACGGCATGTTTTTCTGTTTTCTTTACTGGGACTGCTTCACACTAGAAAGTTATTTTCTTTAAAAGAAAAAAAGGAAAAAAGGGAAACTGTGGAAATCAGATCTTTCTCTGTATCCTGCTAGAATCCGCCACCCTTAGGGAATAAGGCGCCTTAACATGAACACTGTGCACAGCAGACCCTGTGACTTCCAAAGCAAGGACTTTGCTAGCTCAGGCCCAGCAACATAGCATAGCACTGTAGGAAGGACTAACCCACGGGCTCCACAGAACTCCGAGAGCTACAGAAACTCATAACTAATCTCAGGTCTCTGGGTCAACCTCATCCTCCTTTCAAGCAGTGCTCTCTTTGTAGATGAGTGGAGAGGCACAGATACTCACACAAGTGTGAGAAGTCAGACAGCGAGATGTTTCTTACTGCCCATACATGGGACTGGTAGACTCTACCCCTCCACCTTCATCTGTTTCCTCACAGTGGCTGTGAAGATCAAATGAGACATGAAGAAAACAGGTCATAGGCTGGGCCATATTGTAAGAGAAGGTGAAGTCACAGGCAGGCTTACCTGTTGAGGGCTTCTTGCCAATGCCTACGCAACTAGAGGATGCATTGCAACAGATCTGAGGCAAGTCATTTTCAGTTCGTTGGGGCTATTGTTTTACAAAAAGGAATTTTTAATTTCCCCAAAATGGCCTCAGACTACTTTAAAATGTGTCATCACCCAAATCTATTGATACACTTTTTTTTCCAAAGATGCCCTAGTTATAATCTTTGTACAGAGTCTAGAATTCAATAAAGCATGCTGAAACATTAAAAAAAATTGTAAAACACTTTCCCAAAAGCCATATAACTAAGACCAGTTTTAAAGGAAATAAAAAGAAAATTAGAGGCATCATAAATAATATGATTAGGTCACAGTTCTTCAGTGGTCACCTTTTTCCTGAGCTTGGGAACAGGTGTTAGTCCTGGGAACACTTTAGAAGCTGAGTCTTGCTGGCGGTAAAAGGACATATCCGGTTGGCAACTAGGCTGAGCTTCTTTTCAGCACTAGGATTTGAACAAGGCCTGCTAGGAGCTGCCAAACAGCTTTGATAGAGAAACCATGTAGCCTAAGGAAGGCTTGGTAATTCTCGGATGCCAAACCAGGGAGTGGGGAAGGCTAGTACACACCGAGTCAAGGACTCTGAGCAGTTTCTGCAAGCATGTTGTCCTCTTCTCTGCTCTAGTGAATAACTATACCAAGAACAGGAGAGGTGGAGCAGTGTGCCTCCCCAGGAGTTAGGACTCTGCCTATCTGCAGAAAGCTCACATGCAGAGCAGACACAGAAGCAGGAAGTGTGTGACTTTGATTAGACTTTGACATAGACCATGACGAGCTCAGAGCACCGGATTCTGGCATTCTTGGCAGATGACCTTTATTACAGCGTTCCAGGATGCCTTGGAGGAAGTCAGCTCAGTGGAACCCCTAGTTGACACAGGCTGTCCTCTGGAGCCACAGGGGTGTGCTAAACTCCACTTTTCTTCCGGCTCTGCTTTGCTTTCCGAGGCTTCAGGATGGTGTAGTTCACATATACCGTGTATTGATCTGACAGGAAGGGAACATAGAATGCCCGAAGCAACTTGGAAGACCTGAAAGAGAAAAGAAAGGGGGTAGGGATTTCATCATTTTACTGATAGCTCTGAAAATAATTAAAAGAAACCAAGTACTACATCAAAGATAATGTTTTATATGAATACAGAAAAAAACATTACTTAGGTACCAGATCATAATAATAGACTATACCTTATTACTCAAGCCAAAACAAAAATAATCTGTCTCCCTAGAAAGTCTGAAGAGCCTAGCAAGAGCTATGGGTCTGCATTTTGCACTCAAATGTGACACATTCAATTTCCAGGGCATACAAAGACAGTGATGACTGAAGGCCACCTTTAACACCCAAATAATTTCTGAATCTAGAAATATAGAACAAAATATAGAATTATAGAACAATTATATAAATGCACAACCAGTTCTGGCTCGAGCTCTAAGTTACCATAGAGAGATGAGGAAAACTGTGACCTGGGGACCTGTACGACGTTCTAGCAGTGCCTGAATCAAGCAGCTAGTCTATGCACAAGCGTGAGAGCATAGTATGTTCTCGAAAATTCTACTCATGACTCAGGTATGAGAACTGAGAAGTGATTTGATTTTAAATCTGTTTACTCCACCTGATACAGCTATAAGAAGGGGGCAATGCTGCCCAGCTTCACAGAGTGCAGAGTTTAAGCCTGCTCAGAGTCACACAGATTAAGCAGTTTGTTCAAGTTCATGAAGTGACTGATAAGAGCCTCATTTAACAGTCTCATCCAGGTTTGATTCTAGAGTTTGCAAGCTTTACCATTATGGCTTAACCTGTAGCCTACAGATTAATTCTTTCCTGAAGAGGTTGTAATAGCAGCTTCAAATGCATCAAGTATTACTTCCTGACTGAATTTTTCAGTTTGAAAATCCAAGTTGGCCCAGTTACTGATACCAGAAGAGAGATAGCTGAAGGGTGTCCACGGCCAGTCCCTTTCCAGATTCTAAACTTGTAAATGTCAGGTCGATGTGGCATTTGCACTGGCAGCCTAACTCTGGGCTTGGCAGACTCCTGCAATGCCTGCGCACAATGGTATCGCACTTGGCAAACACACCTCTTAGAGATACTTCCCAACTGAGAGGCTGGCAGTGCCCTGTGTTCGACAGAGACACACTTCACTTCAACAGCCAACAGCTTAAGGGCTTGGGTAGAGAGAAGAGGCTTAGAGCAGACTCTGGAGATAAAGCAGGGCTCCTGGGAGCAGAGTAAACAGGAAGAGGATGCACCTGGCTCAGACAAAAGTTCATTTCCTCTTTTTGCTCACAGTGCACAGATAAAGTGATGTTCCAAACAGAAAGTCTAAAGCCAGCACCAATTCCCTCAGGTCAGTGGCCATTCCAAGATGACTCCCATTCATTAAGTCATACACGCTCGGTTGGACTCAAGTCCTGGGTCAACATCAGGGTCTGCAGAATCAGCTGTGCAGCAGCTTCAGCACAGAATGAACCACTGGAGACACATGCTTACATCCTCCACTGAATACACTTCAGAATCCTCATTTCAATACTTTCCACCTCTAATGTCATAAGAAAACACACACACACACACACACAGATAAGAAGCAGACAGCAGCTGTCCACTGACACAGGGATACTGATGTGCAAGCAAAGTTCACACTGTGGTCTGAAGGTGGCTGTAAGGCTAGATGAATGGCCTCAAACTCAAGAACTGAGAAGGTGGGTCGGCATCTGCTGCCAAGCCTGGTGACCTGAGGCTGATCCGCAGAACCCACATGGTAGGAAAAGGGGACAGACTCATCAAAATTCCCTTCTGAACTCACAAGTTGTCTTCTGACTTCCCATACGCATTCCCCCCCCCCCCATAACACACAAAATACATAGTAAATGTGATTTAAAAAAATCAGTAAGCAATCAGCTTCTAGCACAAAAAGAAAGTAGCATATCTTCTACCCAGTTAGCCTTCACCAGGAGGACGTCATCATGCAATGTTTGCTCTAAGACCCTGAACGATTCCCAGTATAATAAAGAAACACGCCCTATGCCCTACCTGTCTTTGACTTTCCAAAATGTTGTAAGATTTTAATTGGTATAATTCACAAGTGAGCGAGTTGAAGGAAAGGCTACAATAGAGGAGCACAGATGACAGAGACATTTAAAAATCGCTGACCAGTCTGATTAACTTTTAAACTCTACCAAAAAAAAAAAGTTTGAGGTAGGAAACAATGGAGGTTTGTGAATCACCAAAGGTTTCACAAAAAAATAGCCAAGTGCTCTTTTTGATGAAGCAAGGATGAGGAGAGCCAGGAGCAATAATGACAAGTCTGAAACCTACCATCTTTCAAGATGGATGTATCAGGTTCATGCACAACAGTAAGCAGCTGGCTATAATTCAGGGCGTCCATCTCAGGAGTAATGCCTGTATATATGTGTGTTCCCAACAAGGAGAATACGGAATAAAAATTCAGAATATATGGCCAAGCATGGTGGCACACATCTTTAATTGCAGCACTTGGGAAACAGAGACAGAACAAGCCCTCTGAGTTCAAGCCCAGTCCAGCCTACAAAGTCAATTCCGGGAGTTATATAGCTGGCTACACCTTGTCTCAAAAAATAAAAAACACCCAGAGTGTATACATGTGTGAATCCATAGCCAAAAGAATATGGAAAAAGTTTCATGGATTTTCTTTTTTAAAGGTTTATTTTTATGTGTACAAGTGTTTGTCTACATGTATGTATGTGTATCATGTGCATGTCTAGTGCCCAAATATGCCAGAATAAGGCATTGGGGCACGGGGACAGTTATGAGCCACAATGTGGGTACAGAAAACTGAGCGCAGGTCCTCTGTAAGAATAGCCAGTGCTCTCAGCCATCTCTCCAGCCCCCAGTTATTATATCTCCAAATGAATCTTTCATTATCCTCAATTCCTATTTTTGTAAATAACTTATAAAATAACTCAAAAAACATAAAAAGAGACAGGGTCTACTGGACCAAGACAATGAATACTGATGACCATTTTCCTGGTGTGCTGACAGGTAATACCACAGAGCCCCACATATTTCAGAACACTTCTCGGCTGCACACAGAAGTGAAATTGAAGGCCTACTATGTGTTACTGCTGGGTATAAAAAGCAAGCTGGAACAATAAGAAAGAGAAAGGAGACTGGGACAAGGTATCTACAATCCATACAGTAGAGGATTGCTGTCTAGAATATGTGAGCTTCCTACAGTTCAGGAGGAGTAACTCAGTGGGAAAGAACCACAAAGGAAATGAATAGCAAAGGGAAATACAAATGGATAATGTGATCTGAGAGAATGCAAGCCTGCACAGCAACTCAACAACCATGTTTGCAAAAACTATGAAGTCTGACTATACCTAACACTTGTGCGGAAAGAGGAAACACGTCAGCGAAAGGTAAGGCCACAGCCACACGCACAGGTGACTCGAGTAGAATCGGTCAGAATGAGCAGCATGCATCATGGGGGCCACACGCACAGGTAACTGTAGTAGAATCGGTCAGAATGAGCAACATGCATCCTGGGGGGTGGGGAGGACCACACGCACACGTGACTGCAATAGAATCGGTCAGAACAAACAGCATGCATCATGGGGGCTTTATTACTCTATGATGACTTGTCTGTTTATTTTCATGCTTCACAAATAACCTTTGTTTTCTGCTTATTGTACCAGAAAGTTTCAAACATATAAAGTTGGCAAAATGTTACTTATAACATTTAAAATAAACAGACAAATTTGTCCCAAATTTAGAAAAAAAAATACTTTATTCATTCATTCATTTTGAAGATAGTGTCTCACTGTGCAGCCCTGACTGGTCTGGAACTCAAGAGATCCACCTGCCTCTGACTGGAATTAAAGATGTGCACCACCATGCCCCATCCAGAAAACCTCAAATTCTTCAATATGACAACTATATTTGAAGATCTACATGCTTGCCACACAGCTTCATCATAGTTTCTCAATGGGCTAATGGTCTCATTGAATTCGTATTCGTATGGCACCAAGCCATAACTTAGCATATATACTTTTTTTTTTTTTTTTTGGCCAAGCTGTGACTGTTTATTAACTGACCAGATTACAAAAATACATGGGTGACACCTTAGTTCATCCGTCTAATAAGCCTGTTTATCTGGTCTTCCCTGTTGCCAGCATCTCCACCTTCTACAAAGTAAGTTGTCTTTTTCTTCATTCCACCTCATGGGGAAGATAATTTGAAGGGCCACAGAAGTTATTTACTTCCTTGAAGTGTTTCCCAACTGTATAGATCTCATGAATTAGATCCTCCATGCAGATGATGCCAAATTTACCAAGAGATCAAGCAATCAAGGAATTATCTGTCAAGGCAATCCACTTCTTATTGATTTTGCCATAGCCTCGCTTGTAGATGAGCTCATTTACTGACTTCAGGTTGGGGTACCCCATGCAATGTATGGTTCCACAATCCTCAGCATGTTAATTGAAGCCTTATTGAGCTTAACAAAGGTGCCATTGAAGATCTGTCGAAGACGAAGAAGCTGCAATACCTTGCAGACCTTTGGGCTTACTCCATTGATACCTCGGATTCTGATGACAAACACCAGTTTCAGTTCTGCGGGCACATAGAAGTTCCCAGCTTTCCTTGCCATCCTGGCCATCCGAATCTCCGTCCGGTACATCTGCCTGTACTCCTTGTGATAGTGCTTTGCCTTCTCATAGATGAGCTTCCTCCTTGCCTTTCACAGTGTCTCAGGGCAAACTTCTTCCTCAAATGCTTCACCTTCAACTCTGCGAAATTCCTTCGCGTTTTCTTAAGAGTTTCTGGCACAGCAGGAACCTTTTTCTTAAGGGATTCCGGCACAGTGGCAACCTTCTTTTTCTTCTCTGGAACGACCCCTCCATGGTTGCAGCCAGAAAAGGAGAGAGGCATATCTACTTGTAAAGCACCAGCACACAGGTTCAGAAGGGAAGTCAAACACTGAGAACTAGATTCAGTAGACACCCTTCCATCTCAGACACCGCACTGGAGGTGTGTGCTCGTCTGAGCTCTGGTGACTCTTCTTCCAGTTCCTCTGGCTCAAGATACAGTCAGGTCTTTTCAGTATGTCTTTCACAATGTGTATACATTTATTTGTTAACTTGCTGAATGCCCCTTTATTCCTACATTTAGATTTCAGGGACTGAGTATGTTTTATCTATGCCTGGTACTACTGTATGATGAACAGCATACATGTTGGAAGGATGGATGGGTCGGTGAAGGATAGGCATATAGATAAAGGATATCATACTAAAGAATTCAGCTGAGCTCAACCATAGTGAGTGCCATCAGGTGACAACAGAAATGCAGGTATGAAGGGCAGATAACAGACAAGTCCTATTCTAATGAGGAATCCCCAATCCAACAGGTTGCGGTTTGGGTTAAGCATCTTGTCAAGGACAGACATGAAGCAAATCAAGAGACACCCAACTCTGCAGTGTTCGCCCAGTGTGGAGCCACTGGAAAATTAGCACTAAATTCTAAATACAGCATTCAGCGAGGAGGCTTTCATAGGTAAACCTGAGCACAAAACTGTATAAAAGGAGAAAGTACAGGGTCTCATCAGAACACAATTGAGCATCCTGAGAACACAGGTATTCTCAGCCACCACATAGAGCCACTAACTAGCTAATGGCTTCCAGAAGTAAGGTGGAAGGAAGCTGCTATCATGATATGTGTGCTCATCTCTCAACTGAGAAGGGATGAGTCTGTGGGCTATCTGACTCAGTTTTTAGAACAAGTTGGCTGGAGTTGCCCTTGTCTGGAACTAGCTGCTGTTCTACATTTCTTCCTTCGTTCATCTGCTCTGACATGGAAAGAAGGGAGTCCCTGACTACATTAGTTTCTTAACCATTAGTATCTGCGGCAGCTTTAACTGCTGAGGAAGGCTGATTATCCTACACTGTTTCTAAAGAACAGAAAATCAAATTTACAAAACAAAAGAGCAGCTAAGCACTGGAAGGTAAGAGTCTGCACACATGCACACATGCACACATAATGTGTGAACATAAATCAGAATGGTCATAAACTAAGACAAACCAATACCTATCAAAGTTCATGCCACAAGGCCTGTAATGAAATGCCACAGTGTGACCTGAAAGGACACAAGCATTGAACATTAGAGTTGCTCAACAAAGTATAATAGGTTGACGATGACTGAGTCTTTAAGGAACAAGATTTAAGATAGGTGTCACTATCAAAGCAATCCACACACTGCCCCCAGTAACAGTCTCTTGAGCAATGCGAGAATGGAACAGATGTACACAAAACAACTGTCCAAGCAGGGTGACTAGCTGACAGCTCAGAATGTGCTCCGATTCAATTACCATGCATTTATCAGGGTCTGAGAGCATTCTGCTGTGGAGACTTAAATCTGCACTTGCTGACACGAGCAGAAGACTGGTAGCTAGTCCCCCAACACCACCAGCCGGTGCAAGTGGAAATACTAAGTCAATTTGTGAGCGGAGACAGACAGCCTTGACACTTGGGTTTCCCTCCCATTTCTACCTGTCTATCTGTCTGTCTGTCTGTCTGTCCCTCGTCATTCATCCAACCACTCATCCCTCACTCAAACATTAAAACCACATTTAGCCTTGCTGCTTCAGCCCCACTGAGTACTTCCTGGAGCTGCTCTTTGCTTTCTCTTCCATGTAATGCACTTTGCAGTGAGATATTTTCTATACCTGTCCATGCAGAACTAGTCCTTCAAAGCACCATCAGATCTAAAGACAATCTGAGTTTTCTTCACAATTCAGTCGTACTCAACCTACTATCCTTTACTGGGCAACTCTAATATTCAAAAGGCAAACATAAGGGTGCTTTGGGGGAAGGACACTGCTTTATAGTCAGTAAGCCCTGCAGAGATAATTCACACTCCTATTTCACAAGTGTGGACACAGGAGCATGGCTCACATGCTGTACTTGCCAGAGGACCCACCCCAGGGACAGGCCACAATGCTGCATCCCTAGCTGTTAGAACTCTCCCATGCAAAACACTCATGATTCTGCAAATGGAAGAAAACGCCAGGCTCTCAAATTGGATGATCAAGTCAACTTCCCTAGCATCTAATATTCATCTTCCATGAGGAAATGAAGCTTCAAAAGTAAAAATAGGTTCTGTTTTCTTCTCAAACATATTAGTCCTAAATCCATGAGGCAGAGCAGAGCAATGGAGGAACCTACACAGTGTGAGAGGAAGGAAGGAGGGAGCTACAGTGGCCCATGGGATCGTGGCCCAACTGATTCAAACAGTGTCCATGTTAACAAAAGAAATGGTATTCAAAGAGGCCAAATGACCTTTCAGGCTCTGGCTCACAGAGTTGGCCGAGTCACCCTGACCCATGTGACTGGTATACCACTTAACCTTCAGCAGTTTATCCAGCACTCAGGCCACAGTGCTGACCACTCAGTTTCCTCCAAAGAGCTGTGAGGCGGCATGGTCAGAAGTCTGCTGAAGCACAGACTGGACTTGCAGCACTGTGACCTGGGCCGTAGTGAATCACGCCCCTGACCTGTACATCACATGGCACAACATCCTAGCCTCTGCACCAGTCACTCTTAGCCAACATTCAGGGCAGCAGAGTTGGGAAAGACTATTAGGCAACTGGACCCTTCTGACCTTCAGTCCTGCCAAGGGTTGGGGAAAAGCACTCTTCAGTCTTTTCCCATCTGGTAGTGACTGAGAGATACAGACAGCACACAACAGTGGCTCTCAGTCTCAGCCCTGCTCCTCAGACCCTTTTCTGTGCTTTATCTGTATGGCAGAAGAGCACTGGAAACCATCTCAAGAAAAAGACTCTGGCAAGCTTTAAAGGTTTGAAATAAACAATGAGTATACTTTGCCTCAACAATTTTTATTTCACTAAGGTACAGGCTTCTGACAAGACCCTTATCTTGCTCCCTTCTCCTTCTCACCATTACATAAATCCAGCTCAAAGAAAGTAAATCTAGGGCTAGAGAGATGGCCCAGCAGCTAAAAGGGCTTGCTGCTCTTCTGGGAAATTTATGTTCAGTTCCCAGCATCTTTGCAGTGAGATATTTTCTATACCTGTCCATGCAGAACTAGTCCTTCAAAGCACCATCAGATCTAAAGACAACCTGGGTTTTCTTTACAATTCAGTCGTACTCAACCTACTATCCTTTACTGGGCAACTCTAATATTCAAAAGGCAAACCAGGTGGCTCACAATCACTTGAAAATCATGGTCTACATACATACATGCATTCATAGATTCACATATAAATAAAAAAAAATGAGTAATAAAAATAAAAAGAATGTAAAACCCAAGCCAGGCAGTGGTGGTGCATGCCTTTAATCCCAGCACTTAAGAGGCAGAGGCAGGCGGATTTCTGAGTTCGACGCCAGCCTAGTCTACAGAGTGCGTTCCAGGACAGCCAGGGCTACACAGAGAAACCCTGTCTCGAAAAAAACAAACAAACAAACAAACAGAAGAATGTAAAACCCATCAAGTCATATATTTAAGGCCCTCCAGTGTGCAGAGAATCATAAAGAAGCTGGAACAAAAACTGATGTCAGTTGCTGAGTCCATTGGCTTAAAGCCAGGGCAGCCTGAAGCACTGAATCCCGAGCCTACAGCACTCACTCAGGAAGGAGATATGGAGATGGTCTTTTCTAGAGAACTAATCCCACAACAATAGAAAGCAAAGCTCTCTTTAATCCACAAGGGATTAAAAGGTTTGTTCATTTTACTTTTCCTAAATGATTTCAATGATTAAGGAACTAAGACATTGCGCAACATGCAATGAGTTTTGAAACCAAATCTGGCCAAGGGTAGCTACGTTTGATGGAGGTCTTGGAAAGGTACCTGGGGGAAAATGGGGAGGGAGCAGAGGGATGAAGGGGAGGCAGCAGGGGAAAGCTGACAGAGAATGAAAGACTGTGAGAGCAGTGAGCTGATAAAGTCTAAGAGGAAATGAATTCTGCCCTTCCTGTTTCTCAGAGTCTTCAGCACCAACAAGGGAGGTAAGGCACCATGGTGCTGGGCATGCAGGCAAAGGACTAGAGTCCACCACTTGCTGGTTGTGTGGAGGAACTGATTCAAGTGATTCTTCCCAAAAGACCAGATGCCATCTGAAGTGTGCCAGCTGTTGACCATCAAATCCTGCCAAGTCTATGGTCTCCTTTCCACCTGAGTAGGAAGGGGGAATGGCCTTCAGAGCTGCCCCTTTCCCTCTTGTAAGAAATCTTTGAATTGAAAATTAATTCAGAAGGAGACTGGCATTAGAGAAGCTGTGGAGATCTTATAACATGTCCATACGTTTTTGGTGCTTCTGTCATAGGCAGAACAATCCTACTCTTACCCATTGAGCATAGCTGTGGCTTGTTTCCCACCAGCAGCAGGATGAGAGAGAAGTGGTAAGTCTGTCTTCCAAGACCCAGTTATAAAAGCAACGGAGTGCAGCCCCCATAGTGAAAGGAAAAGCCACAGGCAGGAATTCTGGGTGATGGCCTCCTCTGAGATCTAGCCAAGAGCTAGTCTCAGTGGCCAGAGGTGTGGGTGAGAGAATGGGGATGCCTCAGCCATCATCTATGGCCAATGCAAGAGAGACCCTGAGGAAGAGCGGGCCTGATGAGCCAGCTATAGGTTTCCTTTACAGCTTTAAGAATGGATGATTCTCCACTTCCAGGCACTCTGACACACCCAGGATTATAGGTGAGGAGGACACAACATCTGTCCCAACACCAGGAGTAACTAGGACCAACTGGACCAGGCACACAAGAACTCCACCAGCCCAGTGGCTCTGGTCCCTTCCAGTCTCTCTGGACTGGTGTCCTGAGCAGACCTTGGGCGCAAGCTCTGCAGCCAGTCCCACAACACCTAGAGGAAGCTCTACTCTCAGCTGCTCTGACAAGCCCAGGATGACAAGATCCCAGTATCACAGGATCCCAGAGATAGCTTGACTCTGAGGAGTTCTGACACAACCAGGATCACAGGCTCCAGTCAGATTTAGCAAGAGCAGGTAGCCCTAGAGATAACCAGATGGCGGGGGTGGGGTGGGGGAAGCCTAAGAAAATAAACAACACAAACTAAGGTCACTTGGCATCATCAGATCCCAATTCTCCCACCATAGCAAGTCTTGGACACACCATTACACCAGAAAAGCAAGATTCAGATATAAAATCACTTCTCATGGTGATGATACAGGACTTTAAGAAAGACATAAATAGCACCCTCAAAGAAATACAGGAGAGCACAGGTAAACAGCTAGAAGCCCTTCAAGAGGAAGCACAAAAATCCCTTAAAGAACTACAGGAAAACAGAATCAAACAGGTGAAGGAAATGAGCAAAACCATCCAGAATCTAAAAACTGAAATAGAAACAATAAAGAAATCAGAAAGAGAGACAACCCTGGAGATACAAAACCTAGGAAAGAAATCAGGAGTCATAGATGCAAGCATCACCAACAGAATACAAGAGATAGAAGAGAGAATCTCAGGGGCAGAAGACACCACAGAAAACATTGACACAACAGTCAAAGAAAATGCAAAAAGCAAAAAGCTCCTAACCCAAAACATCCAGGAAATCCAGGACGCAATGAGAAGACCAAACATAAAGATAATAGGTACAGAAGAGAGTGAAGACTCTCAATCTAATGGGCCAGTAAATATCTTCAACAAAATTATAGACAAAAACTTCCCTAACCTAAAGAAAGAGATGCCAACGAACATACAAGAAGCCTACAGAACTCCAAATAGACTGGACCAGAAAAGAAATTCCTCCCATCACATAATAACCAAAACACCAAATTCACTAAACAAAGAAAGAATTTTAAAAGCAGTAAGGGAAAAAGGTCAAGTAACATATAAAGGCAGGCCTATCAGAATTACACCAGACTTCTCTCCAGAAACTATGAAAGCTAGAAGATCCTGGGCAGATGTCATACAGACCCTACAAGAACACAAAATACCAGCCCAGACTACTATACCCAGCAAAACTCTCAATTACCATAGATGGAGAAAACAAGATATTCCATGACAAAACAAAATTTACACAGTATCTTTCCACAAATCCAGCCTTACAAAGGATAATAGATGGAAAACATCAACATAAGGAGCAAAACTACCCCCTAGAAGAAGCAAGAAAGTAATCTTTCAACAAATCCACACAAACCTAATTCCACCTCTTACAACAAAAACAGGAAGTGACAATTACTTTTTCTTAATATCTTAATATGAAAATTAATATTACCAACATATCCTAATTGATTGTAATCCAAAAATATGAGGAATTAGAAATTTATTGACTGTCATCCAATGGTCTCTCTAATTTGGTAATTGGAGAAATAG